>CAUYPK010146008.1:0-37760 GCA_963574355.1 Loris lydekkerianus
CATTTTTGTTCTTTTTTTAAATAAATGTCTGAGAAATACAACGACCCTGTATATAAAAAAAAAAAAAAAAAAAAAAAAAAAAAACGAAAGAAAAAGAAAGAAAGAAAGAAAAGAAAAGAAAATTTAGCTGGGCATTGTGGCAAACACCTATAGTCCCAGCTACTCAGGGGGCTGAGGCAGGAGGATCCGCTTGATCTCAGAAGTTTGAGGTTGCTGTGAGCTATGATCATGCCACTGTACTCTAGGCTGGAGCAACAGAGTGATACTGTCTAAAAAAAAAAAAAAAAAAAAAAAAAAGCAAAACCCTAAATAGAGATTAGGGGCAATTCCAAAAACTGTCCTTATAGGAATGATTTTGGAATTGGGGGAGAGGTAAGTATTTCTGAAATTATTATAAACCTGTATTTTCACAGGAGGCTCACTGTTTTTAAAATCTGATTCTATTATTATTATGGGTTGCTTTGGGGTATGATGAGAGCAAATTTAAGGGATAATTACTCTTCTGTTTAAGGATATATTAAAAATGTGTGTTTGGGGAGTTTGTACATAGCCCAATCTTGCTTACCATCTTCCAATAAAACTTCAAATCTGTAGACAATATCAAGATTTTTTGACAATTGAAACATCAACCTGATGAGAATAAACATCAGGAAGGTCTCACGGAGTTGTGGGCAGCTAATAGCCGTGCTCAGGGTAGTAGATTACACAGAAGTGGACCCAGAAACAGAGAACCCACCTTGCACTTAGGAGACTAAGAGCTTCCAGTGTAGACGTGATCCAGGAAAAGGATGATGGCATCATTATAGGCCATTCCCTGAAGAGGTCAGTCCAACGTATTGTGGCAGTCACAAAAGCAAGCATTATCAGGAAGGATGTCAAAAACAAAATAGAAAGCACAATTGTATGAGTGTTTGCACACACGCACACACGGAGACACCAGAATTCATCTGCTCCAGAAATACTGCGTATGGTTACAGCCATTAAATCTCAAGAATGTCATAATGAAACTGGAACCTATCCAAAGAAGGTCACTTAAAATGATCAGGATTTGAAAAGAACCCAAACAGACTGTCAAACACTTCAACCTGAAAGGACAAAATAGGAGAGTTCGTGGGCTAGGGTCTAGAAAATCGCAAAGTGAACACAGACTATAACATCAAATCTCAGCAAAGCAGATCTAGAAACCTTGATGAAATTATTATGGTGTTTTTTTTGGAATAGTTACATTTTCAAGTGCTACTTTATAGGGCAAACAATAAACGAGAAGACAATCATGACTCTAAGGGAGTCTATAGTTGCCAGCCCATGATCATTATGGTACTGTTATAACCACATTGTGTGCTTGGCCTTGTGCTGCCCATGCTATGTAAGACATCTAGCAAGCTCCTTTTCACACTGTTCTCTGAAAGGCCCTGACAGACAAGATGCTGGATAGATTAAATACTAGAGTAGTACACACGGTATATATGATAATTCACTAGTGGTACAATCAAAAGAATCACTTGCAGACCTTTTATAGGAAACAGAATTAAGGGCCCCCTTTCCAATGCTTTTGACTAAGCAGGTCTGGGGCTTAGCATCCCTAAGAGAAAATCCTTTCCACAGATGAATCCTAAGTGTAATTTTTTTTTTTTTTTTTTTTTTTTTTTTTAGATAGAGTCTATGTCACCCTCAGTAGAGTGCTATGGCATCACAGCAACCTCCAACTCTTGGGCTTAAGCGATTCTCTTGCCTCAGCCTCCCAAGTAGCTGGGACTACAGGTGCCCACCACAATGCCCACCTATTTTTGTTGCGGTTGTCATTGTTGTTTTAGTTGGCTTTGTTCAAACTGGCCAGCCTCAATGTATGTGGCTGGCACTGTAACCACCGTGCTATGGGCTCCAAGCCCCAGAGTATAATTTGATTGACTGAAATTGAATCATGTACTACCCTCAAACCAATCACTGAAATCAAAAGTGGAGACACTTGTTGGCTCAGCCTGGGTCCTGTATCCTTCCCTATGATGAGAGTGAGATTTTCTCCCCCCAAAAAGTAGGTGACTAATATTTAGTCTCCTCTACTTCCTGAGTAATAGAATTACTTTTAAGGGATTTATATTATAATTCCAATTATATTAAGCGAAGCTTGTACCCAACTAAAAGTGTATATGCCCCAACCTCTCCAACTATGACCACGTGCTCATTCCAGCCACTACATACACAGTGTTCAAGTCTGGAGTAGGATTTCCGGCAGGCTTCTTTAAGGGAACCGACTCTGCAAGGAAGTGAGCTCCTTTTTCCTCTTCTCCTGCCTTCTTCCTGTGACCGGAGCGTGAATATGACTGGTCATTGAAGGCTCCATTTTATGACCCTTAAGATCAAAGATAGAATGAGATTGAGACTCAAAGGATCCTGTAAAATTGCCCTACCAGGCCGGGATTTCCCACCTCCTGACTTTTACAGACAGAAATAAATCCTCATGCGTTTTGATGATTTTTAGTTTTTGCTCTCTGCTGTAGACTTCTAACCCTAATCCTCCCAGATACAGTAGAATTCTATAACTAAATGTAACTAGCAAGGGAGCCTACGCAGACAAAACCCACAGTTATTTCTACACTTTGCTACTTCTCTTTATATTTTATCTCCATATCCCTGGGCATTCCCATTTTTTAATCTCCGTTCTACAACTTGAAAAATACTCTTGCCATGCCTTGCAAAGAGTTTGTCTTTTACTATTTCCAAAGCTAAATGACATTCGTTACCCAAAACTGTAGCATTCTTTCCATCTTGCTGTGAAAAACTTAACCCTTTTCAAGACTTGGTTTGAGATGTAGTATACCCCCCAGACACTTCTAGTCCTGCCTCACTTCAATCTAGATAAAGTAGCTATTCTCTCCACTCATTCTCTCTGTTTACACCCTGGTTAAATAGATTCAATCACTGGTTTTTAAACATTTCTTAGGCGCAAGCCCCAGAAGAGACCCTAAAACTTTTACACAAGGATGTTTATGAACGTCGAACACAGCCATAGGCCATTTGTGTTACTGTCTTTCTGAGCGACACCCTTCAGAGTAACCTGCCCCTAAATGCGCTCTATAGTTTTTTCTTGAGGAAGACCCAAGAAAAAAAGTTTTAAAAAGCATTGTACTGATATTTTCGATGCACGTAATTAATGAAAGACTAGTATTTAAAATATCAAAGCCTTCCTAATATCAATATTAGACAGTGAAACGTCACGAGAAGGCTGTGCCTGGTGGCTGACCCATGCCTCTAATCCTAGCACTTTGGGAGGCTGAGGCGGGTGGATTCCTTGAGCTCAGGAGTGACCAGTGTGAGCAAGAGCGAGACCCTGGCTTTACTAAAATAGAAAACTAGCTGGGGTGTGGGAGCGCATGCCTGGAGGCTAAGGCAAGAGGATCACTTGAGCCTAAGAGTTTGTGTCTGCTGTGAGCTATGATGTCACAGCACTCTATCCAGGGCAACAGAGTAAGACTCTGTCTCAAAAAAAAAAAAAAAAAAACCCAACAACCAAAGAAACTTGGCAAGAGATTTAAACATGTAAACAGGCACTTTACAAATAAAATATCTTACAGCCAATGAACACAAAAGGGCCCTAACTCATTAGGAATCAGAATAATTTAGAATCACAATAAACCACCACACCACATCCATCCATTAGGCAAAAACTAAAATATTGAGTGTGTTGATGAAAATACAGAACAGTATGAAAAGTCAAACTGTTGGTGAGAATGTCAATGGGCCTAACCACTTTGAAAACAATTTTCATCGTCTGAAAGTGGGGATCTACGCTGCACTCATTCTACCTCTTGTATATCACAAGGAAACACGTGCACACGCGTCTCAGCCTGAATGCACAAGAGCATTCTTAACAGTCAAAACTAGAAAACGAAAAAATTCTATCATTGTAAGATAGTCTGCTGCAATGAAATACAATGGAACACTGCTTTGCATGAAAATGGTGAATCACAAGTACACTCAGTAACTTGGGTGACTCAATCTCATACATAATGTTTTCTCTACCAAAATGAAAAATTAAAACTGTTTTGGGAAAACTGTTTGATTTTTTATTTTATCAGTCAGTCTAAAAATGTTTTTATGGCATTGCTCTACTGTTAACTTGAGAGATGCCACCTTCTTTAGGGGTGTTTTCTAGACAAAGTAGGGAAGTGGATAAGGCAAATTGTATGCATGTGGGCTATTAATTCTTTCCTATATAAATAACAAAATATAGGGTCTAAAATATAAGTTAAGTAGACAGGGACACACAAGAAACTGTTTGATTTTTTTATTTTATCAGTCAATCTAAAAATGTTTTTATGGCATTGCTGTACTGTTAACATGAGAGACAAATTAAGAAAAAAAAAAGTAGGACCAAAAGAATAATTACAGCAGCTGTTAAAAACTGTAATACAGTTTTTTTAAGGGGAGAGGGGGAGGGCAACTTGGCCTTTATTACACTCACCTGCCAAGACGTGTTTTTTTATCTAACGCAATGGGAGCTCACTCCTTTTACTTCTTACAGTCCTACATTCAAACTATTTTCCAAGAATGATGGCAATGATAGTTTCCCATTTGCTTTTTTAGAATCTTGCCCCCCTCATCAAAAGGTAGATTTCTATGTCCCCTCCTTTCGAACTTTGTGTGCAGAAGCTCTGAACCCATGTCACAAAGTCAATACAGCTTCAACCTGGCACCCTAGTGGCCGTGCGCGCTCTCTCTCTCTCTCTCTCTGAATTTCCTCTGTGATGGAACCCAGCTAAAATACTGTGAGAAAATTTAGACCACATGCAGAAGGACCGAAGTCCCCAGCCCTAGCCCCTGATCACGGACAGCTAGCACCTTGCCGACACTGTGAGTGTGAGCTGGCTTAGTAATGGGTCCTCCGGCCCACCGTGGGGCTGTCCCAGGCAATACTGCACTGAGAAGAAACCAGTCTTCCCAGAGGAGCCTGCTCACAGGCAGACTTAGGAACAAAGTAAATGACTGGTGTTTGAAGCTGCTAAGTTTGGGGGGTGCTTTGCTATGTAGCAATAAGTAACTGGAACATGAGATAAAAGGGCATTCCTGCTGTTATTGTCCCAGGGGCTGTGTACTCCCAAAGACCCCCTTCTCCTCCTCCCCTCTTCCTTCCTTCTCCTGTTAGGTATTTGCAGTAGGAATTAATTTGGACTTAATGAAAAATACTTAATGGAACAAATACTTAGCTTTTTCTCCAAAAGCAGGAAAGAGAGAATTCTAGTTTAGAATCAGCAACCTTTTCTAGACTTGCTTTGGGCTGTTTTAGGAGGTCATTAACAAACAATGAATGATATTTCTTCACTTTTCCCTGGGGTGTCTAAGAGTTCATTTTTGAAAGTGTGAGGGTTCAAAACTTTCCTGTTACGTCTGTAATAGGTGGGAGATATCTACACCTTCTTTAGTTTTCTGGAGAAAGTAGGAAAGTGGATAAGGCAAATTGTATGCATGTGGGCTATTAATTTCCTATATAAATAACAAAATATAGGCTCTAAAATATAAGTTAAGTAGACAGGGACACACAAGAACTTTTCCAATAGTTATGTGAGAGTTCCTCTTTTATTTGGGGCATGAGCAGAGATTAAGTGGCTGCATTTAGAAACAGAACATTGCCGACAGCTTGTGAGGGCTCCTGTTCAGTTTTTGGGTGCCTTTGATTTTTACCTTGTTTCATCAAACCAGTGCAATGGGCCTGGATAAATATTTGTGAATTGTTTGAACTTTGTTCTGTGCCCTTTCAATACTCTCAGGAAATCAATTTTGGACTTTAAAGAAGTTTGAAGATTTGTTTACCAAAAGCGGGCTGATTGAGGCCCGATTGCTAGGTAAGCAATAAGAACTCAGAGGAATAAGGGTATTTGAAAGTCTTGCAGGATCTTTTGGGAAATGACTGTGGCTTGTGTGAGGAACTGCCGATACATTTACACTCAAAGTCATCCTTTTGTAGCAGCTGAAGTCTGAAGACTGACTTTTTAAGAGAATGTTTCAAAGGTGTTTCTGTGCAGCCACCTTGCTGGGTCCTCCTCCCCACCCCTCCTTCTCCAGTATTTGCTCATAGGTGGCTGGTCAGTTCACCTCTTTTTCTGCAGACCTCCACCATATCGTCTTCCTTCCCCTTCTCTCCCCTCTCCCCAATCTCCCTCTTCTAGTTTCCCTCTAGCTGGGATCAGAGAGAGGAAGTCAACTTCTTTGGGGTCAGTTTACTTGTGTAATCCTAAAAGGGGAGCATGGGCAAAGGTCAGGTCGGGGCCAGGCTGTGTGGCTGGCAGCCACTTTAGAGATCCTTAGGAAAGTCAGTTTTGTTATTTATGGGCCCAAGAAAGGGCAATTTCTCTTCGGATAGGGAGGATGGAAGCTTCCGGGGTGATGTCTCTGGCAGGTGAGTGCACCAGCTGGGGCCTCCTTGGGATCTGGCTATTGAAGTCAGGTTTGCTTTGGCAGGTCACCTAAACCTCCTCTTCCTCACTCTCTAGAGGGCATCATAGGACTTTATAAAGAGGAGCAAGTACAGATGGCAAGCAGTTTTCAACAGGAAGAGCCCAAGGTCCAAAGCTCAGTTCCGGAGGTAACAAGCAGTGGGGACGCACACCTTTTCTAACAGTGGGCATTAGGTGTCCCATATAGGTGGCTTCAGGCTTTGTGTGCCTTTTTCTGCCTTAATTTACTCTTTGGAAAATAAAGATAATAAGAGGACCTATCTCACAGAGCTGTTTTGAATATTAAATGAGGTGATATTGTACACAAAGTACCCAGAACAAATGTTATTTCCTTGGCTCACCCGCTCTGCATCTGATTTTCTCATTTAGTTAGTGTCACCAATCCAAACCAGAAGTCTGAAATTATAAGAGAATCCAAGCCTGATAAGTAAAGACTCCCTCATTTTAGGGAAAAGAATAAAGCAACCTGGGTGCCTTGCCCAGGGCTATCGAGCTCATTAGTGAGAGCGCAGGTCTTTACACTGTCAGGTCAGGCAAGTCTCCGTTTTCATTCCTTTGAAGACTGTGTGGGTATTTTTATCCCCAGATAACCCTTTCACATTCTGATTTTAATTGTAAGAGCAGTCCACACCACTGTCCACCGCATTCCCTAAGCCCCCTGTGGCTTCCACAGAACCTGAAGATAACCTGCTCTTTTAAAGCCCTCCTCACCACCCGGCCCCTTGCATATGGGCAGGAAAGGTAGCGCTTTCTCAGAGACCTGAGGAAGCCGCTAATGGGGACAGCAGGTGAGGAGGGCGGCGGTGGAACTGCAGCTGCTCGCAAAGGTTGCCCTAGTAACCGTGCGGGCTCCATTCAGGAAGCATGCCCAACTCCAAGATGCAAAATGATCGCCTTCCCGCAGCTCCTGCCAGCACAAAGGAACCAGAGGAGAAAGGGCGGCTGAGCGAGGTGGGGGCCCAGGCCGTCAGCTACAACCGTCCACCTTCCATACAAGAAGGAAAGAGAATAGCTCTTTGAATCTTCTGGCCTGTGCGAACCGTAAAGCCACCCACTTAACATGAGTCCTTTTGTGGGGATAGAGAGAAACAGGCACCCCTCTGTTCACCAGCCTTCTGAAACAATATACCAGGAGATGGGGGACAAAGCTCAAAACACTGCAACTTTACGGGGGGCGGAGGCCCTAAACTCTTCTTACTCTCTCTCCTTTATTCAGACGGGTGACAAAGACCATTTGCTCCCAATTTATTGGAAACTTTTTTTTTTTTTCCACAGCGTGAGCTGCTTAAATGCAGCAAGCTCCCTCTCCCCAAATTGCCCCCAGACACTTGCTGAATGGGGCAGGCTCAATTATGCTCCCTCCAAGGTTCAGCTCACACTGTGACCCTGCATGGCTTCCTGCTATTCATATGTGTTACTTCCCCTTTGTGGTAATGGCTTGTGGCACTTGGCCAGAAAACATTATTAATTTCAGAAGTGGACTGACAAACAACAAACCCACAGTGAAACGAGAGGAAGTGCTGGGGAGGCCAGCTGTCGGCTCCAGCCCAGCAGTAGGAACTCAATGTATGCAGGTTCTAGGAGGAAAGAGATAATAATCCACAAAGAGGAAATGCACTAAAATTATCCACAGCCCATATTAAAAAAAAAAAAAGAAGAAGAAAAGAAAGAAAGAAAGAAAAAGAAAAGAAATCAGAGAAAAGGGGAGGAAAAGCGCCCAGCTACTTGAGCTGCAGCTGGACAGGAAATTGCTAACGCTGCTTGCAAATCCCTACTTTGAACAGGCAGTTTAGGGAATGCCAGGGGCGGAAACCATTTCAGAGCTGGATTAATGTGAGCCAAGTTGAACTGCAATCCACTTCTCCTTTCTGTGCTCCTGCTGACTTGGGATACTCAAATAGGAGAGACTGAGTTGGTATTTTTCTGCACTGTTTTATTCTTACAGTTGCTTAAAAGTCACACTGGACAGTGTGAAGTGACTGCCATGGAATGAGGACCACTTGCCTCCTAAAATGTAGATGACCAAGCAGCATAATGACATCTCACGTGTGCCACGTGAGGAAAAAGTTTGACCTCCCTCCCCAAGAGACCAAGCTCATGGGAAAAGAGCCCCAAATGTAATCTAGTTCTTTAGATTCCAAACACTAGCCCTTTACTTTTTGGGGGGGTAGGTGGTTGTGTATTTTTACACTTGGGAAAGGAGAGTTCTCAAGGAAAACAGGATATTAAAGTCTTTGCTTGAAAGAAACCATTCAAAATAATCTCTACAAGGTTCAGTAGGGGTTTCTGACCCACATTCTGAACCAGTTAGGCACAAGGGCACATGAGCACAGGGATGGCAAAGTTTCATCTCAAGTGCCCATGTGAAAAGTTCCACAGCCACATCCAGGCTCAATGAAAAAACTCATACCCTGCACAGGGGAAGAAATGGAGACACCATTTTGGGTTTATTATTCTAACACTAGGCTATATCTGCAGGTAGAAATGCCGGATGGTAGCTCAGCACCTGTAGCTCAGTGAGCAGGGCGCAGGCCACATACACTGAGGCTGGCCGGTTTCGAGCCTGGCGCACAGGCCACATACACTGAGGCTGGCCGGTTTCGAGCCTGGCGCAGGGCTGTCAAACAACGACAACTCCAACCAAAACATAGAGGAGTGTTGAGGCAGGTGCCTGTAGTCTCAGCTACTTGGCAGGCTGAGGCAAAAGAATAGTTTAAGCCTAAAAGTTTGAGGTTGCTGTGAGCTGTGATGCCCCCACACTCTGAAGGTGACAAAAAAAAAAAAATTCAATAGCCAAAATAGTTATTTATTAATAACTTAAGATTTTACATTCTTATAATAAATTCCAGCTCAAAACTTTACACCACGAACGTAATGGAGCAATGTAGCTCTCCTTCCTTCACAATCATATGCATTTCACCTATCAAATGGGTACCCATGCTCACACACACACTTCCAGTTTTGTACAAATTTTTCTTTAAAAAGGAAAGAAACCAACCCACAGTATTGCATTTGAGGTGACACTCCCTGAAGAATTTTTATACAGAGGTAATAAACTGTTTAGCACAGCTGAAGTAAAAAAAAAAAAAAAAAGTGAGCCCATGATTTGGTGTCTTTCCAAAATATCCCCCTCAAGACAACATAAGCCAAAGTATTTACAAAGGTAAGGCATAGTCAAACTACATTAAGAGGAAAAAAAAATCATGAGGAAGATACATGAAAGAGACTAAAGATTTGAGCCACAACAAGGGCTTGTTAATGACTGTGTCCATGAAGATGTCATCAGAATTGGTAATATCAAACATGCTGCAAATATACCCTTTGGATTAGAAAAGAGCAAAATTTTCCATTTTTTGTGTGTTAAGAAGTGGCAAACTGCTCTTTCGCCCTTTGGATAATTTCTCTTAAACCCATCAAAGAAAAAAACAAAGCACAATTCAAACAAACATTGTCAAGTGATTTAAGATCAAATATTTACAATAATCGAATAGAGTATCAGATTTTTCTTCTAAACTGATACCAAAAATCCAGAGCTGACATCTCTCTTTGGCTCCTCTATATGCAAAATTGAATCAGTCTTCACTGAAGACAATATATAGTCAGTTCCAGAATCAAAAGGAAACAGCCATACGAGGCCCTATAGAACACATGCTCCTACCCTACCATTTGGTCCTACCCTATATACCTGGAAGTCCTGGAATCCCAGTCCCTGCATGGGTAGGCTGTATACATGGGTGCAGAGCAAGCCTAGTGCCTGTATCTATACAGCATGTTCTGTTCTTTCAAAGAGAATGGAGCAAATCTCTCTTTGTAATAACCAATTCCACACTTGGTAACCTTGTCTAATACAGACAGCTGGTGTCATTTTGACACCTGGGGCCACAGATAAAGAAAGTAGCCCAGCTGATGCTACCAAGAGAAACTGCTGAAGAAACAGACATATCCTAGTGAGGAAGGGCAACGGGCCTTTCACGTGGATTGCAGGGAGTCCACCTGGTAGACGTTCTGGTTGGAGGGGGTGGTAAAATACAGCTGCTGTGATGGAACCCGGTTGTCACAAGGGCTGCTGAGTCCCAGCGTCCTCTCGAAGTCCAGCAGCTGGCCCATGAAGTTGAAGTTAGGAGAGATGTTGGACTTCTTCATCTTGACAATGTCATAGGCATCGTTCATTGACAGATTCAGCTTCTGCATCAGGTAAGCCACGGTCACAGTGACTGAACGGCTTATACCAGCCAAGCAATGCACCAAGACACCACAGTTTTTCCCCCGAGCTTCATCTGTGAATACAAGAAGAAAAGGCAAAATTTCAGTAGATTGAAAAGCATCCTTTGTGAAGGATCAGTCTAAAAGCCGAACTTTAAAAATAAAAAAAGATAAAAAATATTTGTGTGTGGCAGTTTTGCCCTGCAGGCAGCAGAAATTATATCACTGAGACAAAACGTGTACACTGGACACAATTACATATTTCAGATATTTTCTGAGAAGGGAGCTTTTGTGTTACATTCCTGCCAACAAAAAAATCCTAAATGTGTGCGTTCTCTGCCTCAGCATGTGAATACCAGAAACCCTGCAATATGGTTGTGAATGCCTTTTATACAGACAAGCAGACTGCAAGGGTCTATTAAATTATTCTCCAAATGTTGTGCAGCTAACAATGGAGGTATTCAGGCATTTTAAAAGAGAGAGGGAAGTCACAGGAGACAGCCCATTAGGAGGAACAGGATGTCGACATGGCCTGAAAATGAGTTCCTTTGTAATAGGAAATGCATTACAATGCGTGGAGATTCACTTCTCCCAGGCTTCCAGCCCACAGTTCTTCCTGCTGGGCTAAGGTTACCCACAATCTCACTGTTACCAGTATCACAGAATCATTCAATTGGGTAACATTTAGCAGTCATACCGCTTTCCAACAACTCACTTGATGTCCTAAAATAACTCCAAGGTCTTTTAAATTATAAAGCAATGCTAGAATTCCTGTCTATAGCAATTGCTTCTTTCTAGCGTTCCCTTGAGTCCAAAGACGGTGGGAAAGATTTGTTGTCAGATCATGAACGCCCCCCTTTCAAGTGACTGAATTGAAAAATGCAAGAAACAGCCTTTCAATTACACCTGTGGTCTACAGCCAAAGGCACGTTTTCTTTCCTTAGCAGGAAGATAAACCACATGTAAGAATTACAGACCTGCACACTTAAAACATTATAAAGACCTGCATTACCACAAATCAAGCAGCAGTAAAAACGATTAACAGCTTAGCTTCCATGAATGGCTGGGAGTTTTGCATTTAAATGTCAGAGCGAAAACTGTTAATTAGTCTCACCTATGAAAGAAATGGCCTCAGGGAAAAACTGGGACAGGTTTTGGCTCCAGTGATCCGAGATAGGGATTTGCTTGTATTTAAACTCTCCCGCATTCTCAAAGAGATTCGGCAAATTAGGGGTGACGTTCAAGATGTATTTGATGCCGAACTCCTCCAGGACGTCCAAGTTGGTGGAGTCCTTGGCACAGCCCAAGTAGAGAAAGGGCAAGATCTCCACCGGGAAGGAGGGTTGGCTGTTGGACAGCGGGCTGCCGTCCGAGTCCGTTGCACTATTGGGGTCTCGGTCAAGGTCGGACTCAATGTCCGAGGACGAGTCAGAGCTGATCCGCAGGCCCCCGAGCCCCAGCACTGGCAACGGCGGCGAGCTGCTGCCGCAGGAGCCGTCTAGGTTGGTCTCACAGTGCAGGGCGAACTCGGCTTGGAACTTACTGAAGCCACCTGCAGAACGAGAAAAGCGATCGTGTAACCCGAGAGGTCGTAGTGGTTTTCACAGCTTGTGGGAACCGCAGCCGGGCGCAAGAAACAACTCGAGCACCCTAACAAACCCCTCTACAAGGAGAGCTACATATGTAAGAGAAACACACTTAAACAGGCGGCCTCAAGAACAGAACCCACGGGCTCGCCTCCCCGGGGAACCCTTAATCTTTTGAATCCGGAAATGCCCATTAATTGCAACTTTTTAAGTATTTTGAAAAGCCAGGAGGTTTCGATCTGCACCTCCCTCCCATCCTGTAAGTTTTAGTTCAAAACTGAACAGTAAAAAGTAGGAGAATGTTGTGGGTTAAAAAGACTCAGAACTCGTTAGGAAGAAGCCGCGGCGCCTGCGGCCGGAAGCGGCGGACGGTGCGCGGGGCCTACTTCAGCGGTGCGGAACGCGCACGGCTCCCGGATCCTTCCTGGCCGGCTGGGGGCCCCCAACCCTCGGCCCGTGCAGAGGCGCCGAGCCAGCAGAGCAGAGGCATTTTCAGCCCGCGCGCCCAGCCCGCAGCCCCACGCCCCTCTCCCGGACCCGAGCGCAAAGCTCCCGGGCACGTACCTTCAAGGTAGAACGCCCGGCAGCCCTCGTCCTTGAGCTTCTTGAGCAGCAGCCCGAGCACCGACTCGCCGCCGGTGTTCTCGTTCCAGTCGCTGCTGCTTTCGTCGTAGAGAACCACCGTGTCAGTGCCGCAGCGCCGGGTGAAGCGGTCCCGGTCCTCGCCGCGCGTGAAGAGCGCGCGCACGGGCAGGTTGCCCTTCTGCAGCCGCCGCAGCATGATGCCCGGGATGGCCACGTTGATGGCCGACTCTATGTGCGACGACTCGTACAGCTCCTGCGGCCGGCAGTCCATCAGCAGCAGCCGCTCGTTGCCCAGCTCCAGCTGCTCGTTGAGCCACGCCACCGTCTTGCTAATCGCCATTTCGGACGCGAAGGGCACGGGTCTGAGCGTATCTATCATGAGGGTCGAGCTGCGGGAGAGGGCGGGTGCCTACCAGACGCCCCTCGGGGCAGGCATAGGCTGAGCGCACCGCGCGAAGCCGCCGCTCTCGCTCTGGGAGCGGAGTTTAGTTCTGCCTCGCCTTACCCAAGCCGAGGCTGGCGGTTCGGGAAGGCGAGACTTAAATTCCCTCTGCAGCCGGCTGCAGCCGCTGGCCTTAGTGTCAATGAATCTCTCTGAATGAAGCTGCCCAGGCAGTTTTGTTCCTCCCCAGTGAATGAGATCCAATTAATTCGGACTCCGTGCTACTGAGAGAGGAGGAAAAAAAGTCTAGCGGCTCCTAATCCCTCCCTCTAAAGCTGCACCTCAAATCTACCCCGGAGTCTTTCTTCCCGGATTATTCAAGACTCGATTTGCTCACTGTCCCTTAGACTCAGCCCTCGCACACCCCCTGCGCTAGGCAGCTCCTCAATGGATACAAACAGCGAGCGTCTCAATGGATACATTCTCCCCGCCAGCCAATGAGCGCGCTGCGGAAGGGGCTGTTGCCGTGGGGACGGGCCGGCTGGAACAGGTTGTGTTGATGAATTGTTAATGAGTTTGTCATTCACAAAAACGGAAAGGAATTTCCGCTCCGGATAAGCCCCAGTGCAAACAAGCTGCAACAGCGGGCTCGGCGGGAGGAAGGAGAAAGAGGAGGCGGCGGCAGAGGAGGAGCGGGGCACATAAACCAGGGCACTTCAGTTGTCTCATGTTTCCTTCTGTTGAGAGTTCACACTTTGCGTCGGAACTTTTGCGCACAAATGGTGCAATTAGCATGCACAAAAGCCCTTGTTCGCGACGCTTGTGCTCGCGAGCTAGCTTTAGGAAAACTTGTACTGACTTTTTTTTTTCTTTTTATTCCCTTCAAACTCATTTGGACCGGAGTTCGCCATAACCCCCCGCCCTCTGTTAGGCTGTGTGTGGCATTCGTTTGCCAGTTTAAAAAGCCCAGCTCTGTTTGCTCTGATGTTCTTTTAGCCGAGACTGTGTTGGGGCTGGTGAACTAACTGGGCTTTAGTGACCGCCGAGGTGTTAAATGCTAATCCAACATCTTTCGAAACAAACTAGGATTCTATTGTAACATTTTAAAGCAAACAAACAAATGTCTAGTTGTCCAGAAAACCAGAAGAAAGCATTTTTGTTGATCATTCAATAGCGTTTTATATAAAAAAGGTAGTGTAGCGTGCAGAAACTCTGGGCAGTCCAATGCTTCTACAGTATTCCGCTCCAGCGGACTCGGGGTTTATCAACCATTGTTCCGAGGATCTAAGTCACCTCCCCATCGAGGGGGCTGCGGGGTAGTGCTCGTTAATGATTTCTGGGCAAGGAGCTCGGCTTCTGATGGGGGAGCCAGTTTGGCGAGGCTGCCCGGGAGAGGAGTGCTGGGCTCCGACGGGCGAGCCGGCTGTCCTAGTTACCCGCAAGGCCTGCAGTCTGCGGGGGCTCAGCAGCCGGGCTCGACGATTGGTTACAGTAAACAGGGAGGTCTGTCGGGGGGGGGCGCCTCCCCATCCCCGCCCACGCCGCCACCCCCTCCCCAGTCCGGCGCCCAGCATTCTAGGGAGCACCAGCGGCGCCTGCGCGCTACGCTCGGTGCCACCGCCCGGCTGCCCCCACCTCCCCACTCGGCGGGCAGCGGGCCGGGCCTGGCGCTGCCCGGTGGACTAGTGCGAAGCTGACCGCAGGAATCCAGGCTCCTTAGAGGCCTGGGCGGGTGAGGGGCGAGGAAGACTGCCTGCTGGGCTCCCCCTCCCCCGGCTCCTGGCTCCCAAGGAATCGTGGGGAACGTGTCTGTCGCTCTGCAGAGCCAGCAGGTAACCAGTGGAGGTGCGGGCCAGGCCGGCGAGGCGCGCTCCGCCGGGGCGCCGCAGGGCGGGCGGGCCTCCTGGAAGCCGGATGGAGGCGTGGCCGGGCGGGGGCCGTGGCGGCGGGGAGGCGCAGTCCCGGCGCGCACAGCTCCATTGTTATATAAAAGTGCCGAGGCCTGCCCCTCCCCAGAGGAAAACCACCTGTGTGCGGCCGGCGCGGCGCGGGAGGGCTGTGGCCGGAAGGCGCTGCCCCTAATCCGGCCTCCCCTCCCTAAGCCCCGGCGGAAAAGAGGCAACGCATTGTCCCGCCGCTGCCCGGGAGGCGGAAGCGGGGGCTGCGGCCACGGCCTCGGCCGCGGGGAGCGGCTATTCGGAGCTTCCCTCCTGGAGCTCTGCGCCCACCGTGAGCACGGCGAGGGCGCCTGAGGTCGCGGAGTCTCCCCTGGCCCGACGGCCCGCACCCACCGGCCTGCCTGCGGACGCCCCCGCCGCAATTTGCATTTTTAGTCACCCGCCTCTTCCCTGGTTTGGGAAATGTGGGCTATAAAAAGGCGGCTGCGAGGCCCGAGTTGCCAATTTTGGAGCTCTGCTGCAGGCAGGCCGCCCCTGGAGGAGCGTGCGCGGCGAAGGTGGGGGTTGCCGCGCATGTCCCTCAGCGCCTTTTCGTGGCAGCCCTTGGAACAGAACACCTGTGTTTCACGAGGCATCTTCCACCTTCAGCTGGAGGCGACGCCCCCAGTCCTCCTATCTCTCACGATTTCCCACACCCAGACGTTTCACTCACTGGGATCAGAGGACAGGAAGGAAAGAGGCAAGGTGCCCTTCAGGGGATCTAAGGAGAGCAAATCTTCCGAGCCAGGACCTCCACCAGCGGAGGGAGGGAGAAAGGTCGAGTTTCTACTTACCTAGTTTGAAAGTGCAGTTACCCGACCATGAACACAGATTTGAGAGTGTAATCGCAACACTTTGCAATGTGAAAGATGGAAACACTTCCTTTTACCCTATCGCCGCAGGAATGTCAGCCCTTCCTGGCTCATTTAATAAAATGTCATTCTGACCACACCTTCCTAAGAAGTGCGGGATAAAGAACCTCTTGAGTGGGGCGGCCCGACTTTGAATTGTGACACCCCCCCGTTATCTCTAGATGTATGACCTTGTTTAAAGCATGTAAGTTGCACTTTTCCACCTTGTTAGAATGAAGTTAAAAATACTTGCTTCGTAGGGTTGCTGTGGTGATAAGATGGGTACAGTGACATGCTCTGACGTGGTGGTGGTGTGTTATTAGCTGCCAGTAATATTTTTATGGTTCTGAATTGAGAATCTGCAAAATGGTCTCGGTTTGGGGGGACATTTCTTTCCATCCCAGAGGCACCCTTTGAGGTCTGCCTGACGTGCTCTTCTGCAGCAAAATCCTCTGAGGATGTTACCCAGCCACTGTCGTCAGCTGTGGAGAAAAGCAGATGTCCTAGACCAGGCTCAAAATCCTTCAGCATGCTTAACAGAAAAAATGCACCCGCTGTTTTTCTGACTTCTCCCTACTGTCCACTTTTTAAACACCCTGGTCTCCAGCCACACCAAAAGGACAGAATAGAAATATGACAGGCAGGGTCTTGTTTCTGTGTTTACATTTATAATATTGGTCAGTCTTAGGAAAACCCCTAAATTATCCCCATTTACTGAGGTTAAATTATCCCCATATACAGAGATTAAAGAATTTGCCTGAGGTCACACAGTAGCAAAAGGTACTTGAGGCCAGACCCTTAAAGATCGCCACATACGCACATTACAGTGTTGTGAACTCCATCCTCCCTGTTGCTGTTCCCTGCCAAAACATGAGGGATTCCAAGGTCGGCATTTTGCATGTCGACTGCCAAACTTCATCCAGCTTCACATTTTTTGTTTCATCCTCCCCACAGATGTCCAGGATCGGACATTGAACTCATCCCTGCTCCTTTTACACACCAATGGTTTTCTTTGCCCGCAGTTGTTTGTTTGTGCAGCACTTGGTCAACCATTCACCAAGTGCTGCACAGTCTTTCTTTCTTGGAGTATGGCCTATATTCTGATCCTCACAACTCCACTGCTCATCTAGTGTGTCAGCACACAGCACAGGGCCTGAACCTCTGTCCCTCACTGGCTGGTCTTATGATGCACAGAAAGGCCCTTATCCTGTCTGGGCCTCCCTTCCTGTAGCCATTCATTCATCCCCTCACTCCGAGTTCTATGCAAGTAGCAGCGAATGGCCTGCCTCCCTGGGGCTTACCTTCTGGTGCACACAGAAAAGAAAATTAATGGTCATACAATATATTAGAATGTGAAAGCAGTATGGAGAAAAATAAAGCAAGGAAGGGAGTTCAGAAGTGTGTGAAGTTGTGATTATGTACACACGTACCTGCCTCAAAGGACTGTGAGGCATGCAGACTGCTGAGGGGATACACAGAAAGCCTTAGGTAAAAAGTGTGTACCCAGAAGATGATCTGAAGAAAGAAACGCTGCTTCATTTCTGCATAGTGCTGACTTGCTGTGGCCGGGGGTCCTATTCTTCCTGCCAGTCTCCCAGGAAGAGCTCTCTCAGGAGATAAGGGTTCTTCAGTTGGAAAAGCCACCAGCTTCTTTCAATTCCAGAGGCCTGGATTCCTTTATGAGGGACGTTGACTCTGGTGTTGCTGTCCAGCTATAATAGTACCCTTATGAGGGTACCTACTTTCATGTATAGAGGGCTGTGTTTAAAGAGAATGCAGTGGGTCATCTCTGGCCCATTCTTGTAAGTGCGAAAGAAGAACCCATAGACCCCACTTTCCGTGTGTATCTGCAGGTTGAGTTCCTCCTGTATTTCCCCCTAGAAATCTCCTTAAAAGTTGTAAGGCTTTGGTTATAAATTTTCTGTAGGCCGTTAGAGAAGTATTCCAAGTTTACAGGAATTTTCTTGAGTTTGAGGGCACTTGTGATTTATGAGACCCAGTGGGGCAGCGTGACCTTTAATCTTCTTGGGATAATCTCTAGGAATACAATGACATTTATTAACACATCATGTGAAAATAGTTAAACAGATTTTCAGTAAATAAGGAGAGGGTGTTTGGAAGATTTAAAATGTAGTCCTAGGGTGTATTCCAAATTTATTTTTAGAGGTCTCAGGGAAGCACGTAAAGTGACAGACAGGGGCTTTCAGAGCAGCTAAACTTTAGAGTTGCATTTAACCATATGTAAAGGATATGCTGGAAATAGGGTGAACAAAACTCACCCTGAGGTCTCCTGACATGTGCTTGGGAAAGATAACAGAAGTTATATCTGAACAGCAGGAGCTGAGGAACCCAAGAGGCCTCAGGGACTGACAATAGGAAACACAGGTCAGACACAGTGATAGGCTGTGCATGGAGAAAGCCAAAGGGAATTTCAAATAGCCTCCAATTAAAATACCATGAGGGCAGCCCTGGGAACTGCAGAGCCTGGTATGCAAGCAGACTGCTTCTCACATGGAAGCTCTGTGCAGCTTGCCCCAGGATGAGGAGGAGTTGCACGATCTTATGGAGCAGAGGTTAATGATTTCCCCAAACAGTACAGGTCTGGGGAAAGGCAGGTTTGCTTAGACCCCCAGAAAGCGGTAGCTGGACAGCAACACCAGAGTCAACTTCTAAGGCAGTGTTTTTTGACTTTTTTTTTTTTTTTTTTTAAATCTCACAGCACTATTGAACCTATAGTTAAAATTTCCATGGGACACTTAAATGATGCTGATCAAAAAAAATAATAATAATAAATAAATAAAAACATTATATTTACTGTGCTTTGAATGTCTTTTGAAAATAATTAATGATCTATAAATTTTTGAGGCACACCTAAGATCCTCTCCTAGCACAACAGTGTGCCGTGGCACACCGGTTGAAAATCACTGGTCGAGGGCAGTGCCTGTGGCTCAAAAGAGAAGGGCACTGGCCCCATATGCCGAAGGTGGCAGGTTCATGCCCAGCCCCGGCCAAAAACTGCAAAAAAAAAAAAAAAAAAAAAAGAAAGAAAATCACTGGTCGAGGAGGAGGTTGGAGGTTTCAGAGGAGAGAGCACTTTCACACCTTACCAAAACAAGATGACCTGAGCAAAAATCCTATTCAGCCCATTTGGCTAAACTGATCTCCGAAAGTTTTCTTGCATTTCTCTTTCCCATCACCTGATGGACGGGGTATTAATTTACATACAGGATCCCACAGAGACTTTCTCTAGAATATATTTTTTAAAAGCTAGGCAGTCTCTAGCAAGGACATTCATTTAAGGATAACAGTGTTAATTTATTCTTTTCAGATGCTTTTCAATTCTATCCCTTCCATTGGGAAAACATTCATTGATTCTTCCCTCTTGTTCCTTATTTTTACAAAGCAGGAAATGTAAAAGTATATATAAATGTGTATGTAAGAAATCGTCACGAAGTTGGCATTTCTGCAGTGCTGCCAAGCTCATTTACCTTTTTTTGGAAAAGAGATGACGACACCTTGCTTCCCATTGTACTGTTTCCAAAGAAAGCCCCAGCAGTGATGCTGAGTGGGAAAGTATGGCTTACGCTGCCATCCAGAAAGGCGAGAGACTATATATATATATCTTTCCAGAACCTTCCCCCATCGTGTCGTCAGGCACCACGTGTGTGGTGTCCTGGCCATCAGCCAGGCTGTGTCTGCACGTGGAGTATTTGCCTCCTTGTGTGGGCCATAATGACTTTTCTCTCTATCTTGTGCCCTTTATTTACACAGGTGTGAATAATACATATAGCTGTTTTATAAGAGAACTCATTATTTTTCCAAATAGGTACTACTTCCTGCCACCATATTTCTGCCTTGGATATCAGTGGAAGTAATTGTGTGTGTCCATAATACAGAAATGCTTTAGCTTGGTTATTCAAACTTAAAATACTTGCAGATGATTCAAGAATATGCAGGTGGAACGCCAGGTCTCCCCAAACACCAATCTGTCTAAGACTGCTTAAGGCCACTTGTTAGGCTAGTTACAGAAGTTATACCGGATGTATCATGAAAATAACGATGTGGCTACAATGTATTCTACACTAACTGTTGTGCATGTTAGATGCAACCATTGCAATAACCCTGCAAAGGAGGTATGTTGTTAAACCATAGTTGTATAGAGGAAAGCCTGGGCTCAAACATCAGATAATCATGCTGAAATTCAGATTTACATGTCAGTCCCTTCAAAGCCTCTTCAGTACGTTCTGCTCCCTCCTGATGAGGGTGGCCCTAAAGCTTGGCTTTGTACAGCCTAGTATGAATTCAACCTATGCAGTGGCAGCTTCTACTATATAATTTATTAAATTTTATCCTGGTGGGTCAAGTCTGGGAGTTCTGAAGTCAGACCAACCTGGATTCTCATCCTGGCTCACCTACTTTGAACCCAAGTAATTGAGGGAAGTCATTTCATCTCCCTGTGCCTCAGTTTCCTCATCTATAAAATGGGAATGCTATACCATGGGGCTGTTGTCCATAAAATTTGATATTTGTAAAGGGGTAGAAAGAGTCTTAAGACAATAATAATTCATCAGCTGCTATTTATTGTCAACACACACTGATTTTAATAAATGTTAATTGTCATTGCTGAAAAGGGATCATATGACAGACACTGCAATGTCAATTTAGTTCTCAGAAAAAGAAAAACAATCCGTACAAAAAAATTTTTTTTTTTAAGTTTTGAAGGATAGAGTCACATGCTTTACTACCCGCTTTAGTTGCTGACATAGCAGCCAAGAAATTCAGGTTTTTCAATATGCCGAGAGGCCTGGATAGAGGGAGGGCGTTGGGAGCATTGACCACATCCAAGGGATTTCTGGTCTGGTTGCACTGAGGCTCACCTGCATAAGTAGCAGGCACTTTCACACACACACACACACACACACACACACCCTCCCCCAGGGCTGCTGGCTCTCACCTGTTCCTATGGACTATGTCTTCTGCAAGAGGGGAATCAGAAATCTGCTTGGCTGAGCTATCATCTCTCAGTGATATGAGTTCACTGCAGAAGATGGGAACATATGTTTATGTTCCGAGTTCAACATATAAGAAGTCCCATCCTCCCTCTGACTTCATGCCCAGCAGGAGCTTTTCGGGTGGAGGGACGGGGAGGGGGGGGGAAGGAGGGAGTGGGAGGCGTGACTGGGAGGAAGCTTCCATTCATGGATTGATGAAGAAGGCAGTGCTGGAAGCCACATGGTAGATGTGTACCGAGCAGGTAAACAGACACCTGCTTGGCACACTTTCTGTAGCAATTTTTGCACATATATGATTCCAAGATTATTTTTTTAGATTTCTGACACGTGTACATCATTTGGTATGCACCCATCAGGTCTTCCCAAACCTACTAGAAGTTTTAGTTTCCTTACCCTAGCCTCAAAAATCTAAACCCTTGTTAGGCCATACCCCTGCCTAATCAGTTTACCAAGGAAAAGCCTTTTATGATGGGATTCCTCTGATATTGTCTCTATGGTAATTTCCTTTTTTTTTTTTTTTTTGCTTAACCGAACAAATTTATTATCTTATAATTCTGTAGGTCATAAGTCCAGTGCGGGTATCGCTGGGCTGAACTCAGGTGTTAGCGGGGATGCGTTTCTTCCTAGAGCAGTGGTTCTCAACCTTCCTAATGCCTCCTAATGGCTTGACCCATTAATACAGTTCCTCATGTTGTGGTGACCTGCACCCATGCAGTAATTTTCGTTGCTACTTCATAACTGTAATTTTGCTACTGTTATCAATCGTAATGTAAATACGATTGATAATCCTGTAAATATGCAGGATGTATTTTCACTGTTACAAAGGGGTCGTGACCCACAGATTGAGAACCGCTGTCCTAGAGGCTCTAAAGGAAAATCTATTTCCGTGATCATGCAGGTTCTTGGCTGAGTTTAGTTCTGTGGATGTGGGACTAGGGTCCCTGTTGCTGTGCCGGGGCTCCTAACTTCTGGAGGCTGCCTACGTTCTTAGACTTTTGGCCTCCAGCAATACAGGCCATATGCTTCCACTTCACCTCTCCTGTTGCATCCTCCACTGTCACATGTCTGACTTGTTTTTCTGCTTTTAAGGATTTACGTGGTTATATTAGGCCCACCCTGGTAATTCAGGATATGCTCCCCCTCTCCAGGTCTTCAAAGTCCCCTTTGCCATGACAGGTAACATATTTATAGGTTCTAGGCATTATGGCCTGGAAATCCTTGGGAGGTGGCCATTCTGCTTACGACATAGTCATCTTGGGGGAGCGAGGAGTTTTGTTGGAAAGGGTCAGGGATAATCTTTATGGAATGATAGAAATGTTCAGGGTGGTGATTGTACATGTGTATATGTTGTTACATCTTCTTATATAGTTTTAACTTCTACATTATCACATTTTCTCTTTTCAAGTGTTTTATATTTTGCTTGTAATAATTTACGTTGAAGCTACTTTGCACCATCCTAAGTGCTTTACGTACCATCTTATGCATCTTTTTCTCTTTGTAGTCAAGTGTCATGGCAGAAGTTTGCTCTAAGTGATGAATTTGATGATGCAGTACAGTCCATTCGATTATTTCAGGCACATGTTGTTCCAGTTTGTGGCTATTTTCCATTAGAGTTGAAATGCCAAGGTGGTGTCTCTATTTACTGGTCTATTATCAAGGATGTCACAGAGGATACAGATGCGGCGATGCACGGGGTGAGGTGCATGGGAAGGGACTCAGGGCCCCCACACCCACTGGGTGCATCACCCTCGAGGAACCTCCGCTGGAAGTTCCAGGATTTTACTTGTAAGTCATTCAGCATAACCTACTGCAGTATTCTAGAGCTTTAGGCATTAATAATTAGCTGACATTCTTTAATGTGATTCAACTTGGTGACCTACGAGGGTTGGTTTTTTTTTAAATTTGGCATAAGGGATGTCAAAAATTATTTCTGTTGCTGAAATCGACATGCTTACAATAACATGTGATTATTAGAAGAGGTGTGGGACTCAGGGACCTTGCCTGACCGAGATAGAGGAAGGCAGGCAGTGACTTACATACGTGGCGGTGCAGCCCGCAGTGCTGCAGCCCAGGGTCCAGCCTCCGGAGAAGGTGACCAGAACAGCTGGTTTTCGTTTTGGAACATTGCTGCATTAGCGTCAGCGTGTCCCTTTCATGCAGGATGCTGTTGATCAGAGTACTGAGGGCAGAGAGAAGGCCCAGGCATAGTTTGTGTGACTGTACCTACCTGCTAAAACACATTTTTTTTTTCCATCTAGCTACATTTGCCATGAGATTTTCTTTTATAGTGAGAGTGAGTTAGGGTGCAGTGTGGAGTGTTCCCTAAATAGAGGGCCTCTGACCTCTCAGTCTAGTTAGTAGTCAGAGGCCCCTTATTTTTATCAAATGAATCTGACATATATCCTACAGCCAAATAGGTTCAAAAGCAAAGCTTTACCAAAATATAGATGCCCTAGTCCCATCGCCAGTAATTCTGATTTAATTGATCTAAGGTGGATCTCAGGCATTGGTGTTTTTCAAAAGCTCCCCAGAGAATTCTAATATGTGGTCTGAATTGAGAAGTACTGATTTAGAATAATTCACAACACTCACCCCACCCCCACCCCCCATCAACCCCTCACCCAGTGAGTGGATGGGAAAGTTTCCTAGTCAGTCTGGTGTGCCTCAAAATGAAATGTTTAGAAAGACCTGGACTTACCTCCTCCCAGTCCATACCGTGGCCTCCCTCACGGGACTCTGATTCAGAAGGCCACGGATGGACCCAGGCAACTATATTTTAGTTCAGCAGCCAGGGAGCATCCTGTAAGGATGGACCACACTTTCATCCAAATGATACCCCATACAGCCAGGTTCCCCACCCATCTGCTCTGGTCAGAAAGTATAGAAGTTTTTTTAAAGGTTAACTAGAGAGATGAATCAAATGGTACCCTCGCTCTGCAAGTATCAGAGGAGGAAACAGTTCATCTACTTGTGGATAGGAGGGAAGGTAGGGATGGCGTTGGGAAATGCCTCAGAGCAGGCGACTTCTGAGTTAGACCGCAGTGGATAAGCAGACTCTCCTTCCCCATCCGAGAAGCATAGAAGAAAGGCTCTCTAGACAAGAAAACTGATGGCCTGGGCCTGTGTTTGGAGGGATGGACAAGCGTGACCCCTGGAGTATGGAGGGCAAAGAGTGGCAAAGAAGAGAGCAAAGGTACTTTAGAGCCAGATGGAAATGGGCTTTGCATGTCACACTAAGGAGTTTGGAATTTTTTTTAGGTGAGGTCATTAAAAATAGTCATACAGGGGTGTGATGTGATTTCGCAATATAATTCTGATAACAAAGGGGCAAGTAGACTGGAGGGGAGAGAGAAACTGGAGGCAAGAAAACCAATTAGGAAGGCATCGTAAATGACTAGGAAAATGATGTTATACGGCCACCATCGTCCTCTTCCTAAAATAATGTTCTCATCAACATGCTTAGCTTCATTCCTCTTACTTCTGGGGCTAGAAGAAACTACTTAGCCCTTCTGTGACTCAGAATCCCTCCCTATTTATAGATGATGACAAAATACTTATCTTACCTCACCCGGGGAGGTACTGAGAGGTGCAATTTTAGCCAGGAAGAGGGGGAGATGTTGCTCTACATACCAGCGGCAATTTCTCCGGGTGGAGGTGGGCTGCGGGCGAGGGGGAGACACTGCTCCCCCCAACATTTTATTATAAACATGTCAAACCTACAGAAAAGTTGCAAGTGGAGTAAAAGCATCAGAAGTTCTCTTCGAACGGAAGCTTACGCAGAAACCCCAAGAACCACCCAAGAAGTGGCATTTCTAATATAAGAGTCTTAGCTTTCAGGATGGAAGTGCCTTTGCAGCCTGCTTGGTTACAAACACTGCTCCATACAGTGAGATTTTGTTTAAGGGGGTCAGATTTTCCATTTGTTCCTATTCCTATTGCTAAAATGGGGATGGGGCCCTCATATTAGAAGGAGTTACACCCAGTGGTTGAGGTGGAGAGCTGGGCATGTGTTTCAGCTTGCGCTGTGGTCTTGAGTCCTTGGAGTCTGTCCTCATGAGTAAGGGCGCTTGGTTGTCTGCAGCTCAGCCCTTTCCCCCTCGAGGTCACCACATCAGCACCTTCAACTACTTTGAATTCTTTCCTCTTTTTGGAAAATAATGACTGGTGTCTATCGTGTAATGCACAGCAGACTAAAATTGCTTTCAAGTCTTGCCAAAATGACTATGTCATCTACCTGTTAAAAAATCCATACTCTCTGTAGTTGCTGAGTTGGAACAAGATTTTCTGGGAGGCGAGATAAGTCACGTGGATGTGCTCCCCTCAAGAAGCTAACAGGTAGGACTGTGACTGCGGAGAAGACAGGAGGGTAGCGTTCTGTGCCCCATGAGAACAGCGTCAGCCTCCAAGGTCTGAAAGGATGATCCTGTTCAGTGACTGATGGAGTACTGCCTGCACAGGGTAGGATGATCTGAACTTATATTGAGGAACTCCAAAGTCCTTTATTTTATGTATGAAAACTAAAGTGGTTATAGAATGATATGATAAGAAGACTTGTTAGGAACACATAGGAGAAGATAATAAATGCTCCTTCCTGAAGTACATTTATGTAAGTAATGAACGATTAGTTCTGTCAAATGGAAATACTTGCTCTAGTAGGGTACATATTCTGATTCATTTGTTCACTCTTAACGTGCATTTCCTAGAAAACTTACTGGTGCAATTTGTCAAAAAAGCAAATAGGAGATTAAAAGTACAGAGGAATAAGGCTTTTTAGTCCTTACATGAATTAATTCTTATTTTAAGGACATTTGCAGTCTCATACCACGGTCTGTACTTGGACACAATCTTCCATTTCCCTGTTAGATTCCTTTACTGCGAAGAGCTCAAGGATACCAACTAGAAGCAAACATTGCTGTGTTGACAAGAAGGAATGGGCTGTAAAGGGAAAGCAATGAAGGTTTATCCATTTATTAATAAGGGAACGTGGCTGCCATCTGGTTATTCTAATTTCTGAGCCAGTCTTTAAAGGTGACTTATTTGTATCTTTTTTAAAAAGTTCATGCCAGGTAGTTTGAAACTCCATAATATAGTTTACCCACAAATTAGATGAAAGCCCCTTTTCAAATGTCTGCATATGTTACTCTCTTGTTCTTTTCCTAAAAAGTAAGGGATTATTGATTGATCTGTGGACAGGTGATACTTGTACATGGAGTAAAATGTGAAAGGAAGGAAATGGCTTAGAGTAAAAGGAAGTCTCTCCCAGCCAGCCAGTTTCTCGCCCTCAAACCAACCCCTTGTGTATCTTCCCAGGGAGAGTCTGTGCCTATATAAGCATCATTAATGTTGTTATGACATAATCGTGGCAGACTAAACTCACAGGACAGCAATTTGACTTTTCACTTAACATACTTTGCAGATGGGCTCCTATCAAACAACCAAGAGCTTCCTCCTTGTTTTGAATGCCATGGGCACAGCAGAAGTTACTGATCCAGTCTTCCTACCGATGGCTATTGAGGTAGCTCGTAATCTTTTTTGCTATTATAAGCAATAAGTGGAATGAATGCGTTTTTACACATTTATCCTCCTCGTGTGTGTGAGTGTATCTGTAGGTTATATATATATTTTTGTTTTTTGTAAGACAGGGTCTCGCTTTGTTGCCCAAACTGGAGTACAGTGGCGTGATCTTGGCTCACTGCAACCTCCAGCTTCCAGGTTCGAGCAACCTCTTGGCTCAGCCTCCTGAGTCTCCAGGATATTGGTGTCACCACACTGGGCTTCTTTTTTGTTTTGTGGAATCAGGGTCTCAGGCTCGTCTCTAACTCCTGGCCTCAAATGATCCTCCAATCTCACCCTCCAAAAGTACTGAAATGACAGACATGAGCCACCATGCCTGGCCTGTAGAATAAATTCTTAAACACGGAGTTATTTGGTCAGAGTATATGAGTTTATAATTTTGGTAGGTCTCACCCACATGCCCTTTTTTTGTATGTGTAACAGTACAAAAAGGGTTCTGTTTGTATTCCCGTGCACCTTGGCTAACACGAGGTGCTTCGCAAACCTTTTGCTAATGTGATGGATGAGAATTGGCGTCTCTTGGTCACTTCAACTTGCATATTTCTTATTAAGAGTCAAATTGAGCATTTTTTTTTTATGTTTAAAGGCTATTTGAATTTCTTTTCTTTGAACTGTCTATTTACATCTTTTACTCATTTTTTGAGTGGATTGTTGATTCTGTTTTGTTTTTATAGCTTCTTTTTCCTCCTTCCCTCCCTCCCTCCCTCCCTTCCTTTTTTTTTTTTTTTTTTGGACAAGAATTTCATTCTGTTGCCCAGGCTAGAGTGCTATGGCATCAACATAGCTCACAGTAACCTCAAACTCCTGGGTTCAAGTAGTCTTCTGCCTTTAGCCTCCTGAGTTAGCTGTGACTATAGGTGCCCACCACAATATCTAGCTAATTTTTTTTATGTTTAGTAGAGATAGGGGCTTCCCACTCCTGCCAAGACTAGTGCTGAGCTCTGGTGACCCTTCTGCCTCGGCCTCCCCAAGTGCTGGGATTACTGGTGTGAGCCACTGAACCAATAGCTTATTTTTCAACCACAATATTAAGTTCATTTTAGCCACTGAACTTATATGCCATTAATCAACCATTCATTGAAAATAGAAAAAGAATGTAGAGCTACAATTCTAAAAGCACACATTGAAACGTAAGTTATGAAGCCTAACTTTTCCTTCTCAACTCACATTGTAATGAACAAACCATCCTCACCCTTTAGGCTCCCTGAGGGTCTGAGACCTAGGGTTCTGTTTGTTTTTCATGTATTTTAATCCCAGAAGAATTGTTTGTCTTAAACTCTATGTTTGAAACATAGATTAGCTGTGCAGACTTCCCGAGGAATTTTAACTCTTTTACTGCCTTACCATACTCACATAGTACCCAGGCCCCTGACTTCTACCTGAACTAAACAGGGACATTGCTAAATATCTGAAACCTCTATCCTCACTCTGAACTCTTCCACGCAAAGATGTGATCTCACCCATGAAATAAAGAAGTAGAAAAGTCCCCTTGCTTCTTTCTCTGTCTGGGGATGGTTGAAACAACCTTTTTTCCTCTCTCCTCTGCCACATGTTGGGAGAATGAGAGTTGCCTTGTGTCACATATTAGGTGCGCAAACACCAGACTGGGCACGGTGGCTCATGTCTGTAATCCTAGCTCTCTGGATGCTGAGGCGGGTGGATGACTTGAGCTCAGGAGTTCAAGGCCAGTGTAAGCAATAGTGAGATCCTGTCTTTACTAAAAATAGAAATGCCAGCCAGGCATAGTGGTGGGCGCCTATAATCCCAGCTACTCAGGAGGCTGAGGCAAGAGGATCTCTTGAACCTAAGAGTTTGAGGTTGCTATGAGCTATGATGCCATAGCTCTCATTCTGCCCAGGGCAACAGAGTGAGACTGTCTCAAAAAAAAAAAAAAAAATAGATACACAAATACTAATGTAAGTTGATAAGTTGATTAGCAAAAAAAAAAAAAAAAAAAGATCCTTGCATACTCTTTGTGCTGTCTGACACCATATATACACAAATGAAGTCCTCATAAATTCAGTACATGGCTGGCCCTCAAAATACAGGTTGGAGAACTGTGGTTTAAAGTATCTACAATCCCAAAATAGCACATTGCTCTTTTTTTTTTTTGCAGTTTTTGGTCGGGGCTGGGTTTAAACCTGCCACCTCCAGCATATGGGGCCAGCGCCTTACCCCTTTGAGCCACAGGTGCCGCCCAGCACATTGCTCTTGGGAGCTGATCTCACTCAGTAAAAGATACATGTTTTACACAAAATGGAATATTCTAAATGAAAAGGATTTTGAATTTTAGTTCAAACTGATGTTTCTCAGGTGCAAATCCTAAATGTACTGAAAATAAAATGGGTGGTAAAGACACAAAGCAGACAGAAGCCAGCAACAAAGATGATGAGGTAGAGATGAGGCAGGAAGTCTGCAGGAAGAGCTCCCACACCAAACGAGACGGGGCAGCCAATCCAAGACAATATCTAGTAGCACCCAGTCATATTGTGGCGAGATTAAAGCTTCATGGGGAAGTTAGATTAGCTGAGATTTAGGGAACACATTTTCAACCCAGAGATGCTTCACTGGAGCAACTCTCATTAATCTTAATGGGAATTCTAGAAATCCATTCATCCCTCTTATTAAGATGAAAATAGACTGTAGGAAGGAGGCCAAATTGATAAAACATGGATTTTTTTTTTTTTTTAAGCAATTGTCTTAGCCAAATTTCCTAGAAAATAAAAACTGAGGCAAAGATTACCACTTGCTAAGGCTATGTTGGGAGGTGCAATTCCAGGGCTATAAAAGCGAGGGAGAAAGAGGTGAGGCAGGAAAGGAAGAAAGGCAAATACCAGGTGGTGTGTCAAGGACCTGGCTGTTACTTAGCCAGGAAACATCCCTCCCTGGGCCTTGCCCATCACCTTGAAACAATCCATCAGATAGGGAGGGCTGTGGCAAGGGACACTGAAGGAAGGAGAGATTTATCTTATAAATCAAAATTTAACTCCTCTATGCTTCTGGGTTGTTACTCAGCCAGAGCAGGAGCCCCTGGGTGAGCAGATTCCACACCTCCGTTAGCTCCCTGGAAGAAGTGGAAGTAGAGCAGCCGTAAGGTTAAGGTCCATGAAGCTCATCAGGTGAGACCTGTGTCCTGGAGCCACTGAGGTTCCCCTTGCAGGGGTGGAATGTGATCTTCCCAGGATGGCCATATAAGAAGAGACTGAGGCTTGGGGTGGTCCGGTGGGGATAAGGAATCTTGAGAGACACAAGAATTGGTCTGGTGTAGTCATGACTTAAAATTATAGAGAATAGTTTTAAAGTTTATTTATTTTTTAGAAGATCCCAGAAGTGGTGCTCTTGTGGAGATGATTATTATTTTTTTTTAGACAGAGTTTCATTTTGTCACCCTTGGTAGAGTGCTGTGGCATCACAGCTCACTGCAGATTCTTGGGCTTAAGCTAGTCTATTGTCCCAGCCTCCCAAGTAGCTGGGACTACAGGTGCCCACCACAACGCCCGGCTATTCTTTTTTTTTTTTTTCTTTTTTTAGAGACAAAGTCTCTGGCTCAGGCTGGTCTCGAACTTGTGAGCTCAGGCAATCCACCCACCTCGGCCTCCTAGAGTGAGCCACCATGCCTGGTCTCTTGTGGAGATTGGTATGAGTGACTTTTCAGATTAAAGAGTCACCAAATCATAATAGGTATGGGGATGGAAATTCTATTATTAAAAAAATTTATGATTGCTGAAATATTTTTTAGGATCATTCAGACTGAATTCTGGACTGAGTTTACTCATGCTCGGGTCAGATGATTATTAAAGCTGATTTTTAAAAGTGTTCATTAAAAAATACTGTTAACCACAGTGCTTTGTTTCTAAGCAATATGTGATAATTTGTGCTAAGACATGTGTCCCAGCTTTTCAATGCATATTCTACCAAAATAATTATCACACTAAGGAAAAAATGACAAACTCTAATCTTTCTGCACATTTGTGTGCTGTGGTCTGGGTCTAGCGGAGGGAGGGCAGATGGCGGTGATGGAAGTAGGAAAAAAATCAATGAAAGAGAGTCTGTTAATAAAACGGGCTTTATACATCTAAAAATAAAATAATAACAAATGCACATCCTAGCATATACATCCAGACATTTGGAAATTTGCATAGAAGTAACAGAAGGACTCAAGGAAGCCCTTTGAAAAAGTTCTTTCGAACTTCATGTGCTCTTGGATTTTAGAAAACTTACTTCAGTTATTCAAGTGACATGAAAACAATTGGTTTTCATCTGCCCATCCGTGGAGGGCCTGTGCCGGGAGCTACACATGAGCATTTGCCCAGAGGTTGTATTATCTTTAAGACCTTTCCATAACCCACTGCAAAAAAAATACCTCCAGCAAAAATACTTTGTGTTTTCCTGCTTAAGCCATATTTTTATCCACATGTGTTAATACATCCTCTCGCCTCTAGCTTCCCTCTAGACATTTGCTAGTCCCTCATGATGGGGTCAGGGAGCTTGCACTGTAGCATATGAAGAATATTCACTTACTTATTTCAGGTTCCGCAGGAGAAAGAAGTTAGCTGCAGAAATTCTTTTGCCCCAATAGACACTTTGGAAGGTCTAATGTCAAAACTTCAAGGAGGAAATGAATAGTCTAACACAGGCTTGACTCAGGTAGGTAGGCCCCGAGTTTGGATGTCTAAAATGAATCCAGATGGATGTGGATTTACATGTTGGTACCTGAAAGCGGGCACAGCCCCCACCCTAGAATGAATGCACACTTCCAAAGGGCTCGTTTCCAGAGGGTGGGGGAAGAAACTACAGAGACAGCTATGTGCCCACACGCTCAGCCATCTGCCGTTCCAACCACACGTCTCTCCCCCTATTTCCTGCACATGATTCATCTATTCTTTTTCTCCCTCTTCAAAGATAACTTGTAGGCATTGAAGGAGGAGAGAGTCATTAAGAAAAGTGGAATCTGGAGTTATTAGGATGAGGTAGAGCAGATTAAACAGTCTGGAATTTCACAAAGCAAACAGTGCGGGGTGCGGACTCTGGGCCCGTGTCTCTCCCACGGGTGCATTTTTACAGGTTGTCCTCCACCGTGAGCAAGTCCACAAGGACGGCTGTGTGTAAACTACCAGCACATGAGTTGCTAAAGAGCAAAAGAGAACAGCAGAAGTCAGGAGGAATGTTCTGTATTTTCCACCTGAAGCTATTGTTCATCTTCCCCTCCATCGAAGACGGCGTCTGTCTGTGATGCTGAAAGTACCAGCACGTGGGATCTTTGTGACTTTTTCCCAGTAAGCAGAATAAAAAACTGTCACTAAAATCATGCTTTTCAAGGGGACCCTGAACAGTAGCCATAGAAGGTAATTATGGCCGTGTTGCCCATCCCAGAGGGCACTGGTGGCAATATGGTATGTGGGATAGGGACATATGTGTGTCCACGAAGAGTGCTTGGTAGGTATTTGTTGAACTGCATCGGATCAGAGACACGTGGTCCTCGGTTCATATCGTGGCTCTGCTTCCAGCTTCTGGGACATTAGGCAGTTGCTGCACTTGAGGGGATGGGTGCCTCGTGTGTAGGTTAGGAGATAAGGACTTGTACATTGCAGCGGGGAATAAGCACAAAGAGGATCATGGATGTAAACTACTTTATGTGGTCTCTGGAATGAGGTAGGTAGGCAAATGCCAGGAGAATGTGACCATTCCTTATCAATGCACTTCAGTTTCTGCCACGCCCCTCACCCTAAGGCTAGCAAGCCACAGAGCTCAGAGGAGAATTAGGGACCTCTGGCCCATTCTAGTCCTTTCTCCTTGGAGAGGAGAGCCTGACACCATTGGGACCTGGCAACTGGACTGCATTCTCTTCTTGTTGATCTACCACAGGGGGAGACGCAGACATGCGGCAGAGCCTGACTAACAACACCCTCACCACCACCCCCTACCGCTTACCAGATCACAAACGTCAAGGGATCTTATTGCTGAGTAGAATAAATATCTCAGTTCAGAATGGGTTCTTAAAGATTCTGGTGTTGTGCCTCTACTTTCTCATCTGCAAAATGGGTGTTAGAACAGCATTTACACCCTGGGTTCTTGTGAAGATGAAAAAAGATAATCAAAAGGACTGAACACAGGACCCGGGACAGTAGTACACATTGGCTACTGTTATTATTTTGCCCTCTGTGTTAGTATTGCTTATGGATTGATGGATTTTCACTTCATAAATGAATTTTCAGGAAATGATTGATTTCCATTTAATGAACATTTATTCACTCAGTCACTTCATTTATTTATTTACCATGAAGCCTTTTATGCCGGTACCATGCTGGGCTCCAGAGATGCTGAGGCTCATTGGGCACAAAGGTAAAAACTAGGCAGGGAAAGAGACACATGAACTAAAGCAGGAGAGACCAGGTGTAGTACGTGTCGTCATGAAGACGTGTATGAAGCACTTCTGGCACCCAGGGGAACTAAAAAGGGCTCCCCAGAAAAGCTTTTTGGACTAGATCTTAAAGGATGAGCAGCCTTCCCAGGGAAGTTTGAGCCTGGGAATCCCAGGTAACAAAAACAGCTGAAGGGAAGGAGTTGTGAGAAAACGGGGCTGGGGAGCCAAGAGGACTTTGGCATGGATGGTGTTGAGCCATTCTGCCTGACTCCTGTGAATTCAGACTCACCTGCAGCTGAGCCCTAACCCAGGGGTTGGGCCCAAGTCTGCTCTTCCAGGGACTATGAGTAGCTTGTGTAACTCGGTGTCAGGTCAGCCAGGCTGCAGGTCCTGTCCTGAGCTCCTGCTCCATTTCCAGCTGTGAAGTTTCCACTTGATTCTTGTCACAAGCTCTTCCTTTTGTTCCATTTCAGTAACTGGGTTTCTGCCCTGTTTCTTCCTCTACATTCTGTGTCTAAGTTTCTCTAAGAATGGAATTCTGCCTCTTCTTATCAGACCTCCCCAGGGTTTGAGTTCCCCCTAGAACCTGATCCTTCTCCCTGGGCCCTTGGTCCATTCCTGGTTATCACTGGCCGGATTCCTTGTTTACCCTTCTGCAGGTGGAACATAGATAACAACCATCTGTCAGACCCCCCTTCCCCCTTACTGCCTAAACAAAAATTCCCATCTAGGGTCTGTGTCAACTGCCTGGAGGAACTACCTGCCTTGCCAAGTCTGATTACTGACAAAATTCCTAAACTTCATTCTGAATATTGCTGATGAAAAGTTCACTACTTCGGTATTAAAAGTAGCACCAAACATAAGCTTTGGGGGATACAGGTTATACCGTATGCTTTGGTAAATCCCCCCCAAGTGTTTGGGCTTAATAGAAGACATTCAATAAAATGTATTGGAGTATTTCCAACCATTGAACCTTGGCGCTGTGGGCATGAGCCTTTCTGTGCCAGATGAACATTTTATGGCATATATAATTTTCCTTAACATGGCTCGAGGAATTAGGACACCAGTCATATGCTACCAGCCACAAATTTTAAAAAACAAACTTGGAATAAAGTCACAAGAGGAAATGAGGACCATTTGGAAAGTTGAGAACCCGCATGTTCTCTATGTAATTTTTTTTTTATTTTCCGGAAGAATTTCAAAGTTTCAACCTGTTTTAATGCTCACCCATCTGGTTACTTTATTAATGAAAACAGCAGCATCTTCTAATGCTCTTGTGTGAGGCAACTGTACTTTCCCAAAAAAATAACAGAAAGAACTTTGGGATTTGATGGACCATATTTTGTCTCTCTCTCTTTCTTTTTGAAAAAAATAAATCCCAATCGGAGAGCATGTTAGAGAGACTATGTGCATAGAAATATTCAGTGAGTCATGCCTGGTGTTGTAGGTCTATTCTGGTGTGTGGGGTTTCCAGAACAATTATATAAGTGTTAGCAAAGCCAGGAACTTTTGACATTTGTGGCAGCTTAATGGAGTTCTTTTCATCATTGAAAATATCCTAATTGTTGTTTCCTTAAATTTAAAATGTATAAAACTGGTGAAGCAGCATAAATTGATTTGGAGGCATTTCTGTTAAGTATTCTTTGTTGGCAAAGAAACTGAAAAGAAATTATTTGAAGTGAAATACAGGTGATCGAACTGTAACAAATATGGTGATCTAATTATCCAGCAAAAATTTTCTGAGAGCATAAATTGTTGGTGAGACATTTTTATTTCTTTTCCTTAGACAAGCCATAAAGATTTCCTTTACAACCTGAGCGTCCATAGCATATTGTTTACTTGGACCCGCTGACATACGGGAGTTATTCAATAACGTGACTTTGAAAATGCTGAGATTCTAGAGCTACTAGGACATACTGATAATTTGCTTTAATCTTTCAAAGAATCACCTAGAGAATAAGATGTTATTCCAGTACAACTAATATGTTTGTAAAAATGTGTTACTTATTTTTTTAAGCTACCCAGATACCAGGGTCTCTTCTAATATGAGAAATTAGAGAAAGACCCAGCCGGAACCATCGTTGCTGCATCTTTTCTATCTCAAAACTGTGCTCCATAAATCCAGGGTTAAGGGTTTTCTAGGGAGGGTAGTCTTTGGTTCATGCAGATGCATTGCCAGTGTCTTACACAACTTTGCCACTGGCTTATTTTCCTGCAGATAAGAGATTATAGTGATGGGTGTTACTGTATTTATTGGTTCAGAAGGCATAGTGCAAAGGACAAGCAGGCAGAGCAGGCCCTGACTCATATAGAGTTTGTTCTTTGCTCCTGCCCTATGTGCTCCTTTGGCAGGGAGGGCACAGCCCGCCAAGTGCAGCTCTGTGCACCCAAGTGCTGTTCAATTCTTTCCACATGACCACAAGTACGTGAACACCTCTCCCCTGTAGCAGAGCTGATAGCATAGAGCACCCCGGGAATCCTGATGGAAGGCGGGTGAGGCTGTGTGAACTGCGTGGGCTGTGGTCACGTAGGTGATGGTGTAAATGAGATCACAGCCTTAGTAGGTATTATCCTTAGAGTGTGCTTGTTGATGTTGGAGTGCTCTGCACTGTCCAGGACTATTTCCAAGAATCCACTTGAACATGTACCTCTGGGCTTTACGATACAAAATGAAAAGGAGGAATGTGGTGTCCCTGCCAAGTTTCCTAGATAATGCAGATCATTTTTTAGGATGAAGTGACATCTCAAGGCTGGGAGGATGGAGATGGAAGAAGGCAGGCTTAACAAGTAAGAAAATGCTCCTAGAACTAAGGTCAAATCAGAACATACCTTCTAGCTAGACCAACAGAAGGGAAGTGGAGGAAGCTGCCTTATTTTATTTCACTGACAAACTGTTCATCTTACTCTTGGTGATAGACATCAAGTCCAGATAGTGCTATCTCTTCTGATTCCAGAATTTGTCCTGTCTTCACCATTTCTCCAGCCATGGAGTTCAGTCTTCAGAGGCTGTCACTCACCGGCATTACTGTGGTGACCCCTAAATGGTCTCCATCCTTCAGGCTTGCCCCCAAAACCCATATCTCACCAAAGGCATATTTCATGTCTTTCCATTTTTTGATAATGGGAATTTGGGGGGAGGATTTCTGTCAGCTCTCCAGGTGGACCAGAAGACTCAGAAATTTGATAGAAACTAGTAAGGTATGGATGGAATAGGTCTGGGGCCATTCCACGGTGTTGGCAGTGCTTTCCCGGAACGAATGATATTCTGTCATTTCCCTACATTCCTACCCTCTTTGTTAACTCTAGAGAGTGAACATTGTTCCATCTTGGGCCAGGTGGCTGTTTGTTGGTGAATAAAGGGAGGTTAAATTTAACAGACTTTCCAGTAAGGGAGAGGTAATCCTTCAAAAGGAAATCAAGGTTGGGTGGATCCTGGATTGTCAAAAATCAGCATGTCCCACCGTATGTTGATTATAGAAGGGGCACGTAAGTGCAGCAGACAACATAGAATAGCACTTCCATAGTTGGCCACTACCTTGAGTTGACCTACTTTTCATAGACGGACATTTACCACGTGTATATATCAGTACAGTAGGCCTAGTTCCTTCTTCACCTTTGTATGTTGACCAGTTTGTTACAGTCCCTTGAGTGGTCAACTTACAGAGGTTCTATGAGATTTATTCCAATAGCTTCTTAATTTCTCTCTCTTCTTCATTAGACATTGAAGTTCTTGAAGGAAGAATCACTCATCTTTGTATGCCTGGCCTCTCATAGACACTCATCTACACATCCGATAAGTATTGTATGAAGGAATCCATGTTCGTGTAAGTGAAAGTTTTGTTTTGACTAGTCTATAAGCTTTCAGATCCTTCTTCCTGACCTAGAACTGTTCAACACTGAACTCAGAAACACTCGGTGCACCCACCTTCTGGGTGGTCCCCAAGGGGCAGAAAGAAATTCAAAGGGGGCGGCATCTGTGGTTCAGGGAGTGGGCGCCAGTCCTATATACTGAGGGTGGTAGGTTCGAACCACCTGGCCCCGGCCAAAACTGCAAAAAAAAAGAAATCCAAAGGACTATATGTTGAATAAAAGACCTCTCTTTCTGCTTCCATTCATCCACTGATCTTAGCACCATTTCAGTCTTCAGAGACTCCTAGAATGCATTCGTTCCCGGGATGCATAGTAGTTCTTGATATACTGGTACTGTCTTATTTGACAATATAAGAGGAAAAATGTGCTTAGAAATTAGGCAGGGTTCCAGTATAAACCCACCAATCACTAGCTTTGTGACCCTGGATACTTTTAGCCTCTCCAGGTCTTTGCTTACACACAGGTCCATTGAAGATACTGCAGGTGTAAACGAGGTATTAATAATATATGCAAAGACACTTGTTATAGTGCTTGACATTTGACAGGTGTCCCGTGAATGTCAGCTTCATTCTGCTTCAGTCGTTTACAGTGATAGAAGCAGAAGGAAAATTGGCAGTGCTAGAGTAGGCAATTTAAACTGAAACGGAAACCAGAAAAAGCAGAATGAGCATACCACGTTAATCTAACATGGGTCAGGGTCAATTATTAACTTTCTACTGACTGAATAAAACATACCAAAGTTTTAAAAAATGTAACAACCAGACTGTATTTTCTAAAACAATAACAGAATTGGTATTTCCCAGACTAGAAGCTGCACAGGCATCACATTAAATTGGAAGAGATTTCCTCTCTAATGAGTGTTGCTGTTTGTTCTACGCTAATAAGCATTTGGATGAAATCCTGGGTGCATATGGGTTGTTCGTCTACATCGCCAGTGTCTGCAC
>CAUYPK010146013.1:0-109105 GCA_963574355.1 Loris lydekkerianus
GGGGGAAATGGAGGGGAGGGAGGGGAGACGTGGGCGGAGGGAGGGTGATTGGTGGGATTACACCTGCGGTGCATCTTATAAGGGTATATGTGAAACTTAGTAAATGCAGAATGTAAATGATTTAACACAATAACTAAGAAAATGCCAGGAAGCTATGTTAACCAGTGTTATGAAAATGTGTCAAATGGTCTATAAAACCAGTGTATGGTGCCCCATGATCGCACTAGTGTACACAGCTATGATTTAATAAAAAAAAAAAAAAGGAAAAAAAAAAAGGAAATATTCAAGTGACTAATATGAAAAGAAATTCAACTTTATTTAGTCAATATGAATTGTGAATTAAAACTATAATGAAGGCTCGGCACCTGTAGCTCAAGCAGCTAAGCTGCCAGCTACATACATCAGAGCTGGTGGGTTCTAACCCAGCCTGGGCCTGCCAAACAACAATGAGAACTACAACCAAAAAATAGCTGGGCATTGTGGCGGGTACCTGTAGTCCCAGCTACATGGGAGGCTGAGGCAAGAGAATCTTTTATGCCTAGGATTTAGAGATTGCTGTAAGCTGTGATGCCACAGAACTCTACCCAACTATTGAGCTCTACATGAGGCTCTGTCTCAAAAAAAAAAAAAAAAAAAGAAGAAACCACAATGAAAGACTATTACACATACCCAAGAATGTCTAAAATAAAAATTACTGACAACATTAAATGTTGGCAAGGATGTGGAGCAAGTGGAACTCATACACTGCTGCTAGGCTTATAAAGTGGTTCATCCAAACAGGTTTTGGAAACCTGTTTGTAATAACTACTAAAGTTAAACATGTATAACATGTATTTATTCTATGGCCCATCAGTTCTATGATTGTTACATATGCACCCTAGAAAAATGGAAATAGATATTCACAAAAAGACTTGTATAAGAATATTCATTGCATCTTTAGTCATCATAGGTCAAAACTGGAAACAACCAAATGTCCATCAACAGGAGAATGAGGAAATCATAGTGTATTTATATCATGGAATATTATTTAGCAATAAAAAGGAACAATACCTCTACAGGTAACATTACGGATGAATTTCAGACATAATGGATGAGTGAAGGAAAGCAGATGCACAAAAGTACATACAGTAAGTTTCCTTTTATATGACATTTTAGAACAGGAAAAACTAATCTATGGACAGAGAAATCAGAATAATGGTTACCTCTAGGGGCTGGAAAATTGACTTAGAAGGAACACAAAAGGATTTTTGAGGTAATGGGAATGTTGGTGTGCACAGAGGTAAAAGTTCTTTGAACCAAACACCAAATTTCTCTTTTTTACTCCTGTGAATTATATTTGAATAATAAAGAAAAAATCCATTATAATGTGAGTACTTTCTCCTATAGCACTTACATGGTAGGTAGCCACATGCTCACATGTATGATTATGGGATTAGTACTGGGTGCCCCACTAGACATCAGCTCTGGCAGAGCAGAGTCCCTGGTTGCCTTGTTCATTCTGGTGTTTCCATTGAGCGTGTGAACAACTATTGGGCTTTGCATGAGATGATGTGGGAGCCTGCTGACTCTGGCAAGGGGTAGAGGTGCTTCACATGTGAGTCACACCCTTAAGGCTCTTAGGTTTTTTTTTTTTCCAGCCAGAGTAGCCTGTATGTACAAAGGCACGGAGGCAGGGAGAGCCTCATGTGCTCAGGCAGCTTGTTGTGTTGTAGTGATATGAACTTTGGCTTGTCTTGATAGAAGGAAGTGAGGGTAGAAAGGTGTGAAAAGCCTTGTTTGCTGACCTAAAACGTTTGGGCTTTAGTCTATGGGAGTCATGGAACATTTAGAAAGAGGGCAGTTACCAAACTGGATCTGTGTTTTAGAAAGTTTACCAACTGGATCTTCATAGCAGGGGCTGGAGACAAGGAGGTGAGGCTCCCTCCAGTTCTTGCCCAGACTAGGAGATGGTTCTCTGATTCCAAACCTGCCTTGGGCATTCTGGTGAGACCCAAGGGGTCTGTGGAGCTAGGGAAGCAGCGCCACCTATTGGTATAACCTGCACCTGCACTTGGCTGGCTATCTATCTAGTTCCTTTGCAGCCTTCTGGTCCCAGGTAGCATAGGCCAGCCCCCTGGCCCTGGGAATGAGTGACCAAAAGAGGACCTTTCTGGGGGATGAACTCTGTGGTTCTGTGGCCCAGAACCAGATGATGGGAGGAAAAATGTTCCCTTGTACTAAATGGACTCAAACTAGTATTATTGTGCTTTGGAACTAATTCTACCTAAGTAGAATTTGGATCCTAGGTCCTTCTTGCCATGTGACCTTGAGAAAGTTACTTAACCTCTTTGTGCCTTAGTTTGCTCATCTGTAAATTAGGAATAATAATAATGGTATCATTTTAGGGTTGATCTGAGTCAACATATGTAAACCATTCACTAATTTCTGGCACAGGGTGAGGACATGATTGAAGCTATTATTCTTATCTATTATTATCATCATTCTAGATGTGGGCCAAAGTGAGAATGCCTAGTACATCTGGAGGGGTCAGGGGAAGAAAGGTAAGGGGCAGCATATGGCACAGGGGGCTGGAGAGGGCAGTGTCAGCTGGAGATGAGCCAGCATATGTGGCTAAGCAGCTCGTACTCTCTCCTGTTAACAGTGGGGATGGCTGAAGGGTGTGAGCTGGGACAAATGAGGTCAGGTTGCATTTTGCAAACCTGACATCGATGCATCCTTTTCTGCTTTCAGAACCTTATGCCTGGCATCCTGGTCTCCGTGGTAACATCACCGTGCAGAACAGGAAAGGGCTCAGCGAGGTCAGGGTACCTGTGTGGAGTCTGTATAGTGAATTAGGGCAAAAGCCCAAAGACCAGGCTTGTGCCTCACATCCTGTGGCTCCATTTATACTGCTGAGGTTATGGAAGGGACCCCAGGGAAGACCAACAAGCAACTTGGCCCTTCCCCCTGCCCTGGGCCCTGGATGGATCGTCTAGTTTTTCTGTTCTCTCTTAGTCAAAAAAACAATCTCATTTCAAGAATTAATTTGACAATTGTCATTTGGGATCTAAATTAAAGCTTTTTCCCTCTCCCAGCTGGGCCTGCTTCAGGCTGGGAGATCTGTGGCAACAAGGAGGAGGTGTGGGGGGGCCCCTTCTCTCTCTCTTATCTTCCTTTTTCATTTAGGGGCCCTGTATGGTAGGAGGTGACTGAGGGGGAGCAGGAACAGGAGAGTCTTATTTGACTGATGTTGCTGCTGAGAGGTCCGAGTGTCATTCATGAGAAGTGCTGGCTCCTTCATGGGTGCATTCTGGAGTCTCTCAGGCATTGCACATGCTCAGCCTGAACATTCCCACCTTACAGGACCCCTATGGCTGTTTGCTCCATGACCATACCCTCAGCCTCTGACTTCTTGGGGATCCTCCTTGCTGCCGGGTCACCTTCATCCAGGTTCTCCTCTTGCAAGTTCAACTTCTTTTAGGGCATGCTGGGGTTCCACCTCTGCCCAACATCAAATACACACTGTGCTGCCACTCTGCTGCTGCTTGTCTTCTTCAAGCTAGAGTCAGGTTCCCACCACCTACCCCCACATTCCTGGGGTCTGTGTTGTATTCTCCCAGGGTCTCTTGGGATAAAGGGGGAAGCATCTGAGTTCTTTCTCCAAGGTATTTGGGTGGGCTTAATGCATTCTTCCAAGAATCCCCACATGGGGTGTTGCAACCCCAACCCCAGTGGATTCTTCTCTTTCTCTCACAGGGTCCTGAGGGTAGAGATGGGCTGAGGCCAGCAGAATGGACTTAATGAGGGAGGCTTTTCCCCATGGCTCCGGCCCCTCCAACCTGTAAGGAGCTTTAGATTGCAGCTGATACAGAGGTGGGCAGTGTGTTCCATTGCCCACAGTGTGGGCCAGCACACAGCCTGGACCATCTTTGTAGGAGTAGGGTGTGGGGGGCAGGCTGGTAGGCAGGAGCTCATGCCCCGCTGAAGCTGTCCTTGTGTTAGTTACAGGACTCTCATCAGACCCACCTACAGAGTGTCTTACCGCACGGTGACAGCGCTGGAGTGGAGGTGCTGCCCTGGCTTTACTGGGAGCAACTGTGATGAGGGTAAGTCTGCCAGGGTGCAGGGCACAGGGGGACAGGGCCCTGGTCCAGCTGGCTGCTGCATTGCCAGGCATGTCTCCCTCCTCTCCCCTCCTCCGGCAAGCAGGTCTCCTTTCCTCTACACCTGCTCATAGCCTGAATTTCTTTGCTTCCCATCCACCTCTGAACCAAATACTCTGGACTGGCTAAACTAGGGTGCAGCTGCCTGCCTTGCCCGAGTCACCACCTGAGGTCTTTTCAGTGATCAGTAAAATGAGTAATAAAGTGAAATCAGGGAGGGCCCCTCTCTGGGCTTATCATCTAGACCTTGTTTCCAGAAGCCTTTTCCAGCATTACCAAGCCTTCTAGGCCCTTCTCTTAGCTCCAAAAGGCCCTAAGCTCAGCTGGCTATTCCTCTAGGGGCCTGTAGGACCATCCCATTCTTTTAGAAGTAACTGAGACCAGCCCCTTATAGGGGCCCTTTCCCCTGTCCTGGAGTTTAAGAATGTATATTTTCCATTTCTCTTCATAGTCTTTTTGTTGAATAAATGAATACATGAAATGAAGTATAAATCTCAAAATGTTTAAGTCATAATTTTTGGGCAGCTAGATAGTGAGCATTATTTACACATTTTACTTAACTCCTTGAATAAGGGAATCAGTAGAACAACTAAGCTGATTCAAAAGAGGATTGGAGGAATGGATACATGTGTATTTACACACACACACACACACACACACACACACACAGAGGCAAGCATGTGTTTGTAGATTGGGGGTCCCCAGGGTCATCCTAAGGTTTGATAACTTACTAGAAGGACCCAGAGAATGGGTTACAAACTATGACTCTCATGGTTGTAGTTTTTTTGGCAAAATGATCCAGATTGAAATCAGCCAAGGAAACAGACGTGTGGGCAGAGTCCAGGGAGGCTCCAGATTCCATTTGTCCCCTGACAGTGAAGTCAGGGACAGTGTTACTTTCCTGACAGCAACATGTGACAAAACACACAGAGTGCTGCCAGCCAGGGAAGCTCACCCAAGTTAGAGTTTTGACTGGGGCTTGGTTGCACATGGTGGCAGCCTGCATTGCTGACTTCAGTTCCTAGCCCTTCTGGAGGTTGAACTGGTACCATGTGGGTACCAGGGGAGAATACAGGTACCCAGGGACCCACCCATAAATTATATTGTTAGCATCAACTGTCCCATGTGGCCCAAAGCTCCCACCCTAAGTCATAGTGTTTTATGGACTATGTGACATGGCCCAAGGCTCCAGGTAAACAAAGATGCTCTTATCAGGCAGGACATTCCAAGGGCTTAGAGATTCCTCCAATGAGCCGCATGCAAAGGCCAGACTTCTCTTTGGGTAAAGTTAATTCTTTTTATATATATATCATTATATATATAATAAATGCATGTATATTATATTATATAATTATTGAAATATATTATATGTAATCATTGAGATATATAATATATAAAATATATAATCTATAATCTAATATATAATATATTCTTATCTAAAATCTGTATTATGTTATATATTATATATATTATATAGTCTATAATATGTTGTATATTTTCATAGTATAATTGTTATACTGTAATATTGTATATAATCAATATTATATAAAGTTAATTGTATATTATGTTATACATTGTATTAAACAATGTGTTATATATTATATTTTATTATATATTTATTATTTAATATATTTGATATGTTATAATTTATATAGCATATGTAAATTACTGTATGTTATTATACCTACATTATATAAGTTATATATAATAGATCTATTGTATATAAATTGTTATTTATATTCTATTTATATTATATGTAAATTAGATACAATTTGAGCATCCCCACATCTGAAAATCCAAAATCCAAAATGCTCCATTGGGTATGTCCTTTGAGTATCATGTCAGAGCCAAAAAAGAATTTCAGGGGTGGTGCCTGTGGCTCAGTGGGTAGGGTGCTGGCCCCATATACCTAGGGTGGCAGGTTCGATCTCGGCTCTGGCCAAACTGCAACCAAAAAATAGCCAGGCGTTGTGGTGGGCGCCTATAGTCCTGGCTATGTGGGAAGATGAGGCAAGAGAATCGCCTAAGCCCAGGAGTTGGAGGTTGCTGTGAGCTGTGATGCTCTCTACCAAGGGCGATAAAGTGAGACTCTGTTTCTAAGAAACAAACAAACAAAAAAAAAGAATTTCAGATTTTGGAGTATTTTGGACTTTGGGTTTTTAGGTTGGGATATTCAACTAGTAATATAATTATGTATTATACATATAATATGTAATTTTTATATTTATATAAATACAAACCCAAAATAGGCTCACTAAGTTAGAGCCCATAGGACAATAAAAATAAAATATTGGTGTTGGGCAGCTCCTGTGGCTCAGTGGGTAGGATGACGGCCCCCTATACCAAGGGTGGCGGGTTCAAACCCGGCCCCGACCAAACTGCAAAAAAAAAAGCCGGGTGTTGTGGTGGGTGCCTGTAGTCCCAGCTTGGGAGGCTGAGGCAAGAGAATCACTTAAACCCAGGAGTTGGAGGTTGCTGTGAGCTGTGTGACGCCACAGCACTCTACTGAGGGCAATAAAGTAAAACTCTGTCTCAAAAAAAAAAAAAAAAAAAAAAAAAGCTATATATATATATGTATATTTGGGGTTGCCTTCTCTATGAAGAGAAATCATTTGCTTCTTACCATTTTTGGAGGGCCTGGGTTGTAATATGTAGTGACTGGTTTCTCAAAGGAAGTGATGTTCTCCCAGGCATCAAAGGCACTTGGGTGGGCTCATTAGATAGAGGAAGGTTAGGCCCTTGCCCTTTGCCCTGTTTGCAGGTTTGGGATAGATCTTCTTGCAGACTGAATGTGGAAAGCACAGCGGCTCCTCGCGCAGGCTACAGGGGACTGTGGGAGGACAGTCCCTGCTATCTGGGAGGTCCTGACTGTTAGGGTAATAGGAGGTTCAAGCAGGGCTCTGGACTCACCCTTCCCAGCAGAGGAGGCAAGGGTGAAGAGGGATAATTTGAGCTGGTCAGATGCTTCCAAAGGTGCCCACCTCAAGAAGAAATTTCTTGTCTGATAAACCTCATCAGTATGGGTTAATGGTATATAGACATGTGTTGCTCAGTGATGTATGTTCTGAGAAATGCATCATTGGTGATTTTATCCTTGTGGAAACATCAGAGTGCACTTACACAAACCTAGATGGCATAGCTACTGCACACCCAGGCTGTGTGGTCTAGCCTATTGTTCCCAGGCTACAAACCTAAACAGCATGTTAGTGTACTGAATCCTGGAGGCAACTGTAAGTATTTGTATATCTAAACATAAAAGAAATACAGTAAAAATACTATATTATAATCTTATGGGACACCGTCATATATATAGTCTGTTGTTGACTTATATGTCATTATGTGGTGTGTGACTGTACTCACCAGACACATCTGGGGTTCCTGGGTTAATTATGAAGAGCTGCTGGCACCGTCAACATAGTTTCAGCTTTAGAGCTGCTGCCAGCCCCTTACTCCTGGTAGAAGAACCTTCTGAACCCCTGACCTTGCTTAGGATGCATGTCCACCTCAGGAAGAGGGACAAGGCTGGCCTATCAACAGACATCAGGGTTAACTAGCCCTTCTTAGCAGTGAGCATGAGGGTCCTAGAAACCCCGGGATTGGGGGTTTGGCTGTTGAGGAATTCCTGGGAGTATGAGCCTGGGCTGAGTTTGGGACTGGCTCCTGAAAACCCTTGTAAAGATTTTACATTCCCAAATATAAACCAATAAAGACAGCAGGCTAAATCAAGGCCATGCCCATGACTTTAGGCACATTCCTAAGATGGTTGTGGTGGGTCCTGCACCATTAATTCCCATTTGCTTCTTCCTCCCACCCCTCTGGAAACACTGCAGGCCGATAAGGTGCTGCTGAATGGGTTTTGCCTTGGTTCAGATGAGATGAGATTCCCTCTCTGGATGCCCCAGGAGTGCATGTTTAAGGCTTGGGAATACTTTTCTTCATATATATGTCTATATACAGTTGATTCTAATTATTTACAGGTTTTGTATTTGTGAATTCACTGATTCACTAAAATTGATATGTAACTCTCAAATCAATATTCACAATGGTCATTCACAGTTGTGGACAAAGCAATGAAAACTTGAATCACCCAACTGAGGTTTCCAGTTGAGGTCAAACTATGTGACACCCTGCCTCCTGATTTCTGCTCTCTTAACTGCAAACAAGTGTCCTTTTCTTGGTCTGTTTAGTGTCACGTTTTTCACATTTTTGCGCTTTCTGTTGATGATTTCATAGTTTAAAATGTCGCCTGAGAGTAGTGCTGAAGCATGTCTAGCATCCCTAAGGGCCAGATGGTCATGATATGCCTTACAGAGAAAATATGTGTATTAGAAGCTTTCTTCAGGTGTGAGTATAGTGCGGTTGGCTGTGAGTTCAATGTTAAAGCATCAACAATAGGTATTTTTAAAGGTGCCTTTAAATAGAAACACTCATAAAACAAGATTATGTATTGATTGTTTGATGAAAATGTGATTAGAGGCTCACAGGCCCCTAACCAAGGAGTGACGGTTCAGTGTTAGCTAATGCAGTGGTGACTTTATGGAACATAACTACTGTGAATAAGCAATCAACTATATCTAGGAGTCTGTATCTACAGACCTACACATAATTTTTTCTTATTATTTATGTAAGTACACTTTCAGTGTAGAAAGAGTGGAAACACCCAGAATTACACCTCTTAAAGTAACCTTGGGTCTTGCTTTGGTGAAAAGCCTCCAAACCTTTCTCTGTGCTTCCATGTCCAATGTACTGTGTTGTTTGCTACTTTTAAGTTACCATGAACATCTTTCCTTGTCAATAGCCTTCTAAATAACATCATTTTGAGTGGTTGTGGAATTTGAGCACACACACACTTTTTTTTTTTTTTTTTTTTTTTGAGACAGAGTCTCATTATGTCACCCTCAGTAGAGTGCCATGGCATTACAGCTCACAGCAACCTCAAACTCTTGGGCTTAAGCAATTCTCTTGCCTCAGCCTCCCAAGTAGCTGGGACAAGCTACAACTCCCAGCAATTTTTTTTTTTTTGGTTGCCGATGTGATTGTTGCTTTAGCTGGCCAGGGCTGGTTTCGAACCCACCAGCCTTGGTGTATGTGGCTGGCGCTGTAACCACAGTGCTACGGGCACCAAGTCCACACACATACTTCATTAACTAAATCTCTACCATGAGATATATAAGATGCTTCTAATTTTTCAATAACATTACTGTAAATACCTCATCTTTTGTATGTGGTTTATTAAGTGAAATATATGGCTTTGAGATTCATTCATGTTTTACACATGTATCTGAAGTTTATTTGTTTGCATTACTGGGTATGATTCTATTGCAGGAATAACCATCATTTTGCTAGATCATGATGCATGCTTAACTTTATAAGAGCCAAATTGTTTTCTGAAGTGATTTTGCCATATTCCAATTGCTCTATATCCTTGCCAGCTTCGGTGTTGTCAGTCTTTTAAATTTTATCCATTCTAGTGGGTGTGAGATGGTTTCTCATGGCTATTCTTCTCTCTTCTTTTGTGAAGTGTCTGTCAAGACTTTTGACCATTTTTAATTGGGTTGTTTAATTTTATAAGAAATAGCCAAGCAGTTCTCCAAAGAGGTGTTAACATATTTCATTCTCACAAGCAAAGTATGTTCTAATTGCTCTGCATCCTTGCCAACATTTGGTCGTGTTAGCCTTTTTAATTTTAGCTGTTCTGTTAGGCATGGAATGGCATATAATTATACTTTCTTCTTTGTTAAGACTGTTTTGACCACTCTAACTCCTTTGCATTTCTGTATAAATTTTACAATCAATTTGTCAGTGTCTATAAAAAATGTTATGTTGGGATTGTGGTTGTAATAAGTTGGCCAACCAACTTGAGGAGAATGGTTGCCTGAGTAATGTGTCTTCTATTCATGAACATAGTATAGCTCTCCATTTATTTAGGTCTTCTCATTTTTCTTAGCACGGCTTTGTAGTTTTCGGAGTAGAGGGCTTGCTTGTCTTTTCTTAAATTTATTTCTAAGTATTTTATATGTTTGGTTCTTTTAAAAAATGATATTGCTTTTTTCAAATTTCATTTTCTATTTCTTTTTTGTCTGCTAGTATACAGAAATATATATAAACTTTAAAATATTGACCTTGTATCCAAAGACTATTCTACGTTCACTTATTACTGCTAGTAGCTTACTTATTGATTCCTTTGGATTTTCTACATAAACTATGAGGTTCTGTATAAATAAGGACATTTTTGCTTCTTCCTTGCCAATATTTGTTCATTTCTTTTTCTTGCCTTATTGGACTGGCTAGAACTTTTCATAAAATGTTTAATAGAAATGGTGAAAACAGACATGCTTGTCTATTTCTGCTTATAGGGAAGATGTCCTCAATATTTCACTATTAACTACATTATTAGCAGCAGATTTTTCTTTCTTTTTTCTTTTTTTTTAATTGTTGGGGATCATTGAGGGTACAACCAACCAGGTAATACTGATTGCATTTGTTAGGTAAAGTTCCTCTTATAATTGTGACCCATCCGCAAGAGGTGTATCATACCCATGATCCCCCACGCCCCAGCAGTAGATTTTTCATAACTGTCACTTGTCAAAGGAGGATATTCTTTTCTAAGAATGTTGAGAATTTTTATAAGATTAGGCACTCAGTCTTGTCAAATGCTATTTTCGCATCTACATTGAGGTGATTATATGTTTTCTTTTTTTTTTTTATTAAATCATAGCTGTGTACATTGAGATTATATGTTTTCTTAATCTTTTGCTATGTTAATATTCCAAATTTTATTGATTTTAGAATATTAAACTTTTTTATTCCTGAGAATAACTTTATTATTACCAGATAAACTTTATTTAGATATATTATCTTTTTAATATATTTCTGTATTTGATATGTATCTTAGTCTATTTGTGCTATTATAACAAAATACTTGAGACTGGATAATTTATAAAGAACAGAAATTTATTTCTCACAGTTCCAGAGGCTGGTAAATCCAAGATCAAGGTGGTGCTGGTGGATTCAGTGTTTGGTGAGGGCTTAGTCTCTGCTTCTAAGATGGTGCCTTCAATGCTACCTCCTCTGCAGTGGAGGAACACTGTGTCCTCATATGACAGAAGGGACAGAAGGGCAAAAGGGGCAAACTTGCTCCATCAAGTCTCTCTATAGGGACACCTACTCTCATTCCTAAGGACAGAGCCCTCATGTCTCAATCACCTTCTACAAGCCACACCTTCTAAATACTGCCACAGTGGGGATTAATTTTCAACATGAATTTTGGAGGGGACATAAACATTTAAATCATTGCATGGCAGTGTTTATCTATAATTTTCTTGCTATGTCTTTGTCAGTTTTTGGTTATGAGATTTATGCTGGTCTTATAAAAGGAAGTGGGAAATATTCACTCCTCTATTTTCTGAAAGTACTTAAAAAAAATAAAGCTGTTATTACTTTTTTCTTAAATGTTTTATAGAATTCACAGTGAAACAATTTAGTCCCGTAGTTTTCTTCATGGGGAAGTTTTTGACAACAAGTTATTTTTTTTCAATAGATAGAGGGCTATTCGTGTTTCTGTTTCTTATCTTAATAATTTATGTATTTTAAATAGATTTTATTAAGGTATAATTTACACACATCTTATTATGTGCATGTAATTTATATGCATATCTGTTCAGTAGGTTTTGACTACATGCATACTTTGGAGCTTTTTTTCTACATAGTTCTCTTCTGTCTGTCCACCAAATTTGCCTCAGCCGCCTTAACTTTGATTTCTTTTTCTTAGTCGCCCCTCCATGTGCTCCAGTCCAGAAGCCTCCAGGAGTCCATGCCTCCAGGAATCACCTTGTTTGTTTTCCTTGTCTCAGGGATAGCTGTTCTGTATTGCCTTTTGTCCAATGTCTGTGAATATTTGTCTTATTAATTTTATCCAATTTTTTGGTTGTTTATGGTGGAAGGGCAAGTTCAGTATGAGATTGCCTAGCATGACTAGAAGCAGAAATTGCATATTTTCTTTTATTGGATTTTTCATTGTACTTCCTTGTGTTACTTCTTAGTGGTTATTCTAGGGATTACAATATGCACCCTTAACTTATCGTAATAAACTTAGAATCAGTATGGGACTATTCCATGTAAAATGGAAGAAACTTTTAACAGTATAATTCTACCCATCCACCCCCACCATTCTTTCATGTTATTGTGGTCATATATTTTAAAGATAAATATGTTCTGAACTTCACAATTCAATATTATAACTTTGCATTAATAAGTTGCCTTTTAAAGAAGTAAAGGGAGTAAAAAAGTAGTCTTCTAGTTGTCCCATAACCATCATTTCCATAATCTTTATTTCTTCCTGGGGCTTTGAACCTCCGTCCGGTACCCTTTAACTCCAGATTCAAGAATTTCTTTTAGCTTTTTTTTGTAGAGCAGGTCTGTTTGCGATATATTCTTACAGCTTAAAAAAAATTTTTTTTAGTATCTATTTTACCATAATATTTATTTATTTATTTATTCATCTGATGTGATAAAATATACATAACATAAAATGTATCATATTAACCATCTTAAAGTGTGTAATTCAGAGGTATTAAGTCCATTCACACTGTTTTGCAACCATCACCACTGTCTAGTTCAAGAACTTTTTCATCACCCCAAACAGATGTGCCCATTAGCAGTCACTTTCCCAAACCCTTTCCTCCACCTTCTGGCAACCACAAATCTGCTTTCTGTCTTTGTTGATTTGCCTGTTCTGGATATTTCATATGAATGCAATCATATGAAATATACACATGTGGCCTTGTGTGTCTGGCTTCTTTTACTTAGCATAATGTTTTGAAGTTTCTTCCATGTCGTAGCATATAGTTGAATAATGAATAGTATTCCATCATATGGACATATCACATTTTGTTTATCTGTTTGCCAGTTGATAGATATTTGGGTTATTTCCACCTTTTGGCTATTATGAATAGTGTTGCTGTGAACATTCGTGTACAAATTTTTGTTTGAACACCTGTTTTCAATTCTTTTGTGTATATGCCTCAGATTGGAATTGCTGGGTCATATGGTAATTCTATGTTTAACTTTTTGAGGAACTGTAAAAATGTTTTCATAGTGGCTGTACCATTTTATATTCCCACCAGCAATGTACAGGGTTTCAATTTATTCACATCCTCTCTAATACATAGTATTTTGTTTTCCTTAATGTTTGAATTATATTTTCCTTGAGTTCATAATTCTGGATTGCATAATTCTGGATTGATAGTTTTGTTTTGTTTTTCTTTCAACATTTAAACAGATTGGTTCTTCCCTTGTCTTTCAGCATCCATTGTTCCCGGTGAGAAGTCTGCTGTGTTATATTATTGTTTTTCCTCTATCTTTTTTTCTTTCTCTGATTGCTTTCAAGATTTTTCTTTTTTCCTTCCTTTCAGCAGTCTGATTATGATGTTACCAGGTAGAATTTTTAAAATCCTACTTGGGGTTATTTGAGCACCTTGGATCTCTAAATCAATGTTTTGTTTCTGTTTTACTAGATAAGGAAAATATTGTTTATTATTTCTTCAAACATTATTTCCACCCTATTCTGTCTTTTCTTTCCCAAGATTGCATTTGCACACAGGCAAGATTGCTTGGTACTGACATTGAGGCTCTGTTTGTTTTTCTTGTGTTTTGCAGACTGGATAGTTTCTATTGATCTGTCATCAAGTTCATAGACTCTCTGACATCTACAATCTTCTGTTAAGCTCATCTAGTGATTTTTTTTTTTTTTTTTTTTTTTTTGAGACAGAGTGTTACTATGTCACCCTGGGTAGAGTGCTGTGACATCAGAGCTCACAGCAACCTCAAACTCTTGGGCTTAAGCGATTCTCTTGCTTCAGCCTCCCAAGTAGCTGGGAATATAGGTGTCTGCCACAATGCCTGGCTATTTTTTGTTTGTGGTTATCATTGTTGTTTGGCAGGTCTGGGCTGGCTTCAAACCTGCCAGCTCTTCAAACCTGTGGCTGGCACCCTGGCCTCTGAGCTACAGGTGTCGAGCCATTCAGTGAAATTTTTATTTCAAATATTGTACTTTTCAGTTCTAGAATTCTCATTTGTAGAGTTTAAAATATTTCTCTGATAAGATTTCCCCATCTGTTCACTCATGACTTATTTTGTATCTTTGAACTTATGTATTATATTATACAACAGCTGCATTTAAATTGTTATCTTCTATTTCCCATATCTGGGTCATCCTGGGGATTATTTGTACTGACAATTTTCTCTTGACTTGGAGCATGGTTCATTCGTTCTCTCTCTCTCTCTTTTTCTCTTTCTCTTTTCTCCTTGTTGGCAATTTTTGCTTATACATCAGACACTTTAAATGATATGTTGTAGAGATTCTGGTTTCCTTAAAGAAGGTTGCTTTTTGTTTTAGCAAGGACTTGTTACCATACCTCTGTGAAGGTTTAGCTTTTATACCTTACTGGGATGGGTTTGCAAATCCCTTGGACCTGGAATACAGCTTTCACTCCTAAGGCAGAGCCTTTGTGTGGTTTCAAAGGCAAGCAGTAGCTGTTAACTAAGTAAGCTTCCTGACTTGGAGGGACTCAAACTCTGGCTGTGTTTCCCCTTCTGGGCAGCAGCTTCCCACTGTTCTTTCCTACTGAGCTTATGGGAATCACCTTAGTATGCACAATTCAGGGCTTGATCAAGGATTTCAGAGCATTTTGGGCACAGACTTGGGGGCTCTCAGCTCTGGGTGGTGGCTTCTCCTTTTATTATTAGATTTCTCCCCTCAGTTTCCAAGTCCTCTTGTAGCTTAAGTCAGATGACTATAGTTCTAGCCATATTGTTTGCCTGAGCTGAGCTGACCTGAGATGTTCCCTCAAGCAAGATGCCATATAATGTAGAATTCACTTTGTGCTATTCTCTTCTCAAGGGTTGAATTCCCTCCAGGATCTGCTTGCTTTTTGTTTCTTTCTAGTGCCTTCAAATAGTTGTTTTTTTTTTTAAAAAAAATATTTTATCTAGAGTTTATAATTTTTTTATCTAAAGTAGTATTAGGCTAATCCTATGTAAATGCTACTCCATCATGACTGGAGCTAGAACTGCATGAACGTCTCTTTAGCGCAATCTCTACCCACATCTTTGATAACTTCCTTGTAATAAATTTCTATGCAGAATTGCTAGGTCACAGGGCATACTCTACACGAAGGCTTTTGAATCATATTGCCAAATTAGCCCCTAGAAAGGTGGCCTGATCATAGTGCTGCTGAATGATTCTGAAGTTCCAGAAGATAGAGAGGGTGTTGTCAGCTACTTCCTTTTATAGTGCCAAATACCATGTCTGGCACATAGTTAGGGTTCTGTAAAGGCTGATGACCGACTCTTCATCTGGAACATGACTTCTGCCAATGCTGATTGAAGGGGTCAGCATAAGCATGGGATAAAGCATCATTCCTTGCCAATAGATTTAATTTTAAGGGTAATTCCTTAAGCTACATTCCACTAGTATGTGTGTTCCTCCAGATGGTTCAGTCTGACTGGCTGAGGAGACATCAATACCATGTCATCATGTCAGTATTCCTCACTTTTGAAATAGTACTTTATAGTTTAGGAAGAGTTTCAGTTTGTTTTTGTTTTGCTGAGACAGAGTTTCAGTCTATTGCCCAGGCCAGAATGCTGTGACATCAGACAGCAACCTGAACCTCCTATGCCCAAGTAATCCTCCTGCCTCAGCCTCCTGAGTAGGTAGGACTACAGGTACCTGCCACAATGCCTGACTTCTTTTCTCAGCCAGTCTTCTTGGAAGAACTGCTCACTTTTCCTGACTCAGTTTCCTTGCTTCCAAGGTCTTCTCTAACCTATGAGGACAGGCTTCTACCCAGCGTACTGCCTCACCTTTGGGTGCCTTTGGGAAGACACAAAGGATGATGTGCAAAAAGGACTTTGAAGCAACACAGGGCAAACACCATCTACTATCATTAGTGACTCTGATTCTTATTAGAAAAGAGATAAATAGGGCTGCGCCTGTGGCTCAAAGGGGTAGGGCCCAGGTCCCATATGCCGGAGGTGGAGGGTTCAAACCCAGCCCTGGCCAAACCCACAAATAAATAAATAAAAATTAAAAAAAAAAAACTTAAAAAATATATATACAATAACAAAAAAATTAAAAAAAAAAAAAGAAAAGAAAAGAGATAAATAGCCCAGAGTCTTCCAAGAGTGAATGTTTCATTAGATAATCTTGATCAGTTGTAATGAGCAGCTCTGGTTTGGGCATTTGGGGCCATTTGGGCTTTATAGGACCCTTGTTTTTGGATAAAGTGCTGGCATTGCCTACCTGAAGCTTGAAGAATCCCTATTTTCATTTCCTTGTTGTGCAGCTCGAGCCTCAGCTACTGAAGAGATGCTGAGGGCACCTTAGGAACCCTGAAACTCAGAACCACCCAGGGGATAGGTTCAATATGCAGGTCCCTCAGGTGCTCCCCCAGACCCTTAGAATAAGACCCTTGGGGGGCTTACCCAGCCATCTATCTGTTTAACAACCTTGCTGGGTGAGGTCCCTCACCTGGGCTGACCAGGTCAGCAACATGGGTCCACTCAGGGTATGAGAAGTGCTGCTGTAGTCTTGGTGTGTGGGCCAACCTGTTCTTTCTGGGGGTCTGAAGAGAAAGCCCTAGAATACTTTGTTTGCTTAATTTAAGAAAAGTTGGCCAGGCACAGTGGCTCATGTCTGTGATCCCAGCACTCTGGGAGGCCAAGGCGGGATCATCACTTGAAGCCAGGAATTCAAGACCAGCCTGAGCAACATAGAAAGATCCTGTCCCCATAAAAAAAATTAGCAGGGCATGGTGGTGGCCACCTATAGTCCCAGCTACTTGGGAGGCTGGGGCAGGAGGATTACTTGACCCCAAGAGTTTGAAGTTACTGTGAACTATGATGATATCATTGCACTCTAGTCCAGGAGACAGATCAAGACTTTGTCTCAAAAAAAAAAAAAAAAAAAAAAAAAGTGTATACACACACACATATACACAGACACACTAGAACATCCATAAATGACCACCTCCCTACATTTTTTTTTTTTTGAGACAGAGTCTGTTTGTCACCCTTGGTAGAGTGCCATGGCGTCATGGCTCACAGCAAGCTCAACTCTTGAACACAAGTGATCCTTCTGTCTCAGCCGCCCAAGTAGCTGGGACTATAGGTGCCCGTCATAACACCTGGTTATTTTTGGAGATGAGGTCTCCCTCTTGTTCAGGCTGGTCTCAAACTCCTGAGCTCAAGCAGTCCACCTGCCTCAGCCTCCCAGAGTGCTAAGATTACAGGTGTGAACCACCTCGCCTGGCCTCCATCTCCCTACATTGACTACCTCCTTAAGTTGACCTAATTCTAGTAGACTGGATATGCACTGCATGTATGTATTAGTATGTTGACCACCTCCATATGTTGACCCATTTGTTACAGTCCCTTGGATGGTCAATCTGCAGAGGTTCTACTGTATATATAATGCAAGATATTTATTATGGAAATAAAGATAATAATAGAAAGAAAAATGTTACCAACTCACCTTCCATCTATAAGGAAAGATCTCCCCACCCTGATCCAGTGTGGCCTGAGTAGGCCACATCAGTTCATGAGGCCAGAGACACATGGGTGGAGGAAGTAGGGGGGCCAAAGAGATGTTGTGGGCTGGGGTCCCCAAGACACAGACCTTGGAGGGCAATGTGGGGTGTGTATGTGTGGGTGTCCACACCATGTGGCCCTGAAGCGGGGATCTAGGTGGCACAACATCCCCCCCAAAGGACCTAGGCAATGCTTGAGATCAACCCAAGTGTTCTAGCTCCTAGAAGGGAGACGCCAGCACTGAACCTGTGTAATTCTCCACACAGAAGTTCACCGCAGTGGTATCTAGTGGTTGTGCAGAACTGATAGCCACAGGCTACCATAGCCCCAGGCCCAGGGTTCAACTCTGTTCTCTCTGCATCCTAAGGTTGCCCTTAGGACGGTGGTTGAGTCTCAGGTGTTAGCTATGGGGCCTATATAATACCCAACCCACTGTTTCACAAGGGTGTTGTGAGATGGACTCTCCCAGCCTCCCTCAGAGGAGGACTCTTGGAGAAGGGCTGTGTGCCCCCGACTCTGCCTGGTCCTGGACAGCTGAGGTGCTGTGTATTCGCAGTTCCCTGTTATACAGTGTCTCTGCCTCTTTTCCTGCTGAACAAACTCAATTTTCCCTAATCCTTTTCAGGTCAGATAGGCCACTGTGGCCTCCACCCTTGCCTCCTTCCTCTGCCCCTGAGGAATTTGGCAGGTGAACCACCTCAGGCCTGGGTAGAGAGAGCTGAAACCCACTCCTGATTTGCCTTCTGGGTGATGTGTGCCATTAAAAAATTTTATTTATTTTGGTTTTTTTGGAGATAGGGTCTTACTGTGTTGCTCAGGTTGGAGTGTGGTGGCTCATCATAGTTCACGGAAGCCTCAAACTCTTGAACTTAAGCCATCCTCCTGCCTCAGCCACTGAGTAGCTGGGACTGCAAGACACACGGTACTGTGCCTGGCTAAAGTTCTAATTTTTTGTAGAGAAGGGCATCTAACTATGTTGTCAAGGCTGGTTTTGAACTCCTGGCTTTAAGCCACCCTCCCTCCTCAGCCTCCCAAAGTGAGGATTACAGGCATGAGCCACTGCACCCAGCCCTAAATATTTTTCTTCCTAATCCCTTATGGCTGACCAAGACCAGCTAGAGTTCCACTAGGAGCCCAGAGCAGTCTCTCTGCACCATTTTATCAGGGAGTCACAGCCTTTGGGGCATGGGCTAGGTGGGAGGTGAGGGATCGGGCTCACCGTGTTTCCCTCGTAGGCTCCCATGTGGAACAACATCAGGAAGTGCTGTCAGCCCAGTGTGGCAGTGATAGAAGACATTAGGCCCGTTCCCATGTAACCAGAACCCATGAACAGAGTGTGGTGGTTTTACAAACAAGACGAGCAGAGTGCAGAACAGTCTCACCTTCCTGGGGCCCTCACATGACTCCCCAGAGTGGGAGAATGAATCAGCACAGCTGGCTCAAGGAAGGGCAAGGGCATCCTAGCACAGCATTGGACCGTGGCTTTCTATCCAGCCGTGAGCAAGGAAGGGCCTGCCAATTCCCCTTCCCAGCCTGTGGACTTGCTAGCTGCTTGGTCAGAGCTAGCTTAGCTTTCCAGCTAGGGCTCCCCAGTAGTGAACATGAGCCTGGCTGTGTACCATTTGCCACTCCAAGTCTGTCACTGCTGAATGATTCTGTACTCTTTACCCACTTGGTCAGTGGAAAGGCCACAGGCTACCATAGCCCCAGGCCCAGGGTTCAAATTCTGGGTCCACATCCTCGCTCTGTGGGTGTGCAAGTCACTTCCTGTCTGAACTTCACTTTCTTCATCTGTAAAGTGGGCACAGTGATGCCTGTATTGCAGAATTGTTAATTACACTGTATATTAACCAATGTAAATAACAATTACCTGACATGACACAGTCTGTGGCACACAGTGGGCCCTTAAAAAATGGCTTTTGTTATTATACTTTCACTATTTTCCACAGCTTGCCTGGTGCTAGGCAGGACTTGTTGACTGATTTTTCTGTCTTCCCCTTCAGAATATAGATGCTTAGGACCAAAATGGGCCCTAAAATCATGGTTAGGCCTTGGGCTTTTGTGTGTGTGTGTGTGTGTGTGTGTGTATATGTGTGTGTGTGTGTGAGAGAGAGAGAGAGAGAGATTGATTGAGTCCCTGTTGCTTTTTGCAAGGTGGGGATCTGAGTACAGATTCTCTGGGTACCAGAAACCACAGAAGTGGGGATCCTCAGCTGTTCATGGACCAGCAGCAGCCCTGACAGGTCCTAAGAGTCCCTGGCCCCGCCACCAGAGTTGAGAGCCCCAGGCTGAGGGTCTGAGCTAGTGACCTGCCCCAGCAACGGTGCTGCTCTTCTTTAGGAAGTGAAGATTAGTGGCTGGGGTTTGGGGTCCAACCAAATTCCCTTTCAAGGGCAGTGACCCAGCTGCAAGGACAGTGTAAATGGCCCCCAGAGATGGTGGGTGGGATGGACAGAGCCTGAGGTTTGACCTTCATAAGTCATCAGCCTGTCCATTTCTCCTTTGGAAATGGGGTCATGGGGTAGCACTGCTGGGGAGGGGGCACCATTCAGTCTTTGTCCCCAGTACAGGGCTACCCAGCCAGGCCACTATAACCTGTCAAGCTCTGCTTGCCGTCAACTTCCCACAGAAGGAGTCTTACCTTCCCATGATGCCATGTCTAGACACAGATCAGGTATAAATTATGGAGACCAAGTAACATATTTGGTGGTTAAACTGTAAAACTCTGATGAGAGATTTCTGTGTCTTGAACATGTGCTGGGGAAGATGGGGAGGGGGCTGATGCACCCACTTCCTGTTTCTTCTCCAGCCGTCTTCAGGGGAGCAGCCACTGCCCTGCAGTGTCAGGCCTACACTCAGCACCCAGGCGGTCTCAGCCCATCTCAGCCAGTACCTCCTGTAGAGTGGGCAGTGCCCAGGGCTGGTTTCCACAGACCTGTAGCTGGAGCTCAGCCCTGCTATGCTGGGCAGACCTGTGGCAAATCATAGCCTCACAGGTCTTCAGTTTCCTATAAAATGGGGGTGGGAGAGAGAATCTTCCAGCACAAATGTTTCTATCTCCTGATCCTCTGCAACCTGGCAGAGCAGATTGGCAGACATGCACGTTGAGCAGAAGGAAGGCCTCTTTGAGTTTAAGACCTGCCTTGTGGGGCTCCTGGGGGTGTGGCACTGTGGAGGAAGGGCTTCAAAGCTTGTCAAGTGCCTACAGATGCAAGGGGGCTATCCTGGAAATTCTGTGGTCTCTGTTGAAAAGGGCTGAAAGCTATGCTGGTAGCAATTTAAGAGATTGCATTGTGGAAAAAGAAGTGGATACTGTTGGATTTTCTTCTGACACCAAATGCATTGTTCCAACACCAGATTGTGGATTCTCTGAGGTGACCAACAATTCAATTCCATTCTGAAACTGACTCTCGAGAGTTAGGGCAGACCCTGCAAGTTAACTCTGTCCCCATTTCACATGCTACCCACCAGTGGGGTGCCCACACCCCCTGCACTTCTTCCTGGCCAATGACTAATGCAGGGATTTCCATGACTTTCCCTCTTAAGTTTGATAATTCACTAGAATGACTCACAGAACACAGGGAAGCACTTTGCTTATGATTACAGTTGTGTTAGTTGTGAAGGATACATCTGGGGACAGCCCAGTGGAAGAGGTGGACAGGTACAGTGTGGAGGAGGCGTGTTTATGTGTTTACCAATCGGGAGCTCCACAAGTCCTATTGTTTAGGGGTTTATATGGGGCTCCATTACATAGTCCCGATTGATTAAATCATTGACCACTGGTAGTTAATTCAGTCTCCTGTCTCTCCCCTCCCTGGAGGTTAGGGGTGAGGCTGGAAAGTCCCACCCTCTAATTGCGTGGTTAGTTCCTCTGGTGACACCTGCTCCTCTGAAGCTGTCTAGAGGCCCACCCAGAGTCACCTCATTAGCATTAACTCAAGTATGGTACAAGGGAATGGGACTTGTTAGGAATAACAAAAGTTACTCTTATCACCCAGGAAATTCCAAGGGGAGCTGTGTACCAGGAATTGGGGACAAAGACCAACTACATATATTTTGTTGTACCATAGACACAAAAGCCTTCAAAATGCTACTGAGTGTGCTCAGGATGCCCACCTGGGCCTTAGGTTTGAGACAGGGGAGACTCCAGTGTCTGGCTGTGACATTCCACAGTGCCAGTTCCTATGTGGCATAACTGTTGCCACCCAGCTAGGTTCATCTGCCTGCTGCCCAAGAGAAAGCCAATGTCCAGAGACAGCATAGTGCTAAGTGAGGAGACGGGAGTCATTTCTCAAATCCACCTCCTCAAGAATTGGTGGGGCAGGGTTTTTAAAGACAGTTTGGAGGCTGAAAGTTTAAACAATCTGCTGATTGGCTGGTTTCAGAGCAGAACCATCAGGCCTTTGGTATGGGTCGCTGTGTGGGTGGGTCAGTTACTAGAATGCAGGACTTTGGGTGGAGGGCCCAAGACCAGCTGAGCCAGTTCCTTGGTCTTAGTGGGTCTGTTCCTGGAACTGAAAGAACTCCAAAACTACCCATAGGTTCCAAACAGGTGATGTTCTATATGAACTATTATGCACGGGTAAAGAAGCAACCAAGGGCAATGGTAATTATTATCAAGCAACTGAGGGGATGATGGTTGACTATGTTCACTATTTTAGCTAAGCCTGCTCCCTCGCAGAGTTCTGGAGGTTGTTATTCTAGTTTTCGCTTTGCACCCCTTCATCAATTTGTAAGGGCAGTTTCATAACCAGGGGCTGTTCCCCTTTGATTAAGCACAAGGGCTCTGCTTGGATCATGCACACTGCGAAGCAGCAGCTGAGACTTGAACAGGGTGGCTGACGTCCAGCAGTGACCATGGTGCCACTGTGGTGTGAGTGGACCCATTCAATACCAGGCTGGCGTAGCAGTGCCACCAGGCGGTACACTGTGTATGGTGAGGGTGTGGCACTCTGCCATCCTGGTACGTGTGGACTGTGTGGCCCTGGTCGTGTACCCCAGGTCGGGAAGAGGCCCCCTGAGAGAGCAGAGAGAAGCTGGGATGAGGACACCCTTCCCTCAGCCAGCTGTTCCACCATCACATCACATTTATGAAGTGCCCACATGCTCTCAGGAGCCCATAAACACTGGAATCTATGGCTCAAACCCTCGCTCCTTCCAGCTGAAGTGTTGCTGGTCCCCAGGGGACTCTCCAGATCTGCAGGGGGAGCACACTTGGCTCTGGGTCCCCAGATCCCACAAGAACCTCCTAAATGTTCTTTATGGCCAAGTATTGCCTGGTTTTCCCAATGTGGAGTTGGAATGTTCCAGAATCCCTGGACCTCAGTCTGCCTTTGAACAGTTATTTATTGCCTGGGTCTCTCATGTAGCACTTCTCTCATCAGCTTGGCGTTTTCAACATCTTGCTCTCAGTTGTCTGTGTGTTTATCTTCCTAACTAGTCCATGAGCTGACCGGGGACTAGATCTTTCTCTACTACTTTTTCTCTGCAAGGATCCCACCCAGAGAAAGAGTTGGGCTCAGGGCCTCCAGACCCTGGAGTTAAATCTGGCCCCACACCCTCTCAGCCATGGGATTTTAGATAGGCTGTCTTATTCCCCAGAGCCCCACTTTTCCCATCAATGAAATGGGGGAAATGATGTTCACTCTATAGCAGTGTTAGGAGGTCTAGGTCTAGAGGCTTCTGGAAAGTGCCCAGCCCCTAGTGGGCACCCCAGAAATGGGTCCCCTGCCTGGTACATGAAAAGCACATCCAGCAAACCATTTGTGTTATACAGTGTTGTTTTCCTTTAGCTTCCCCATAACCCTGTGGAACAGGCAGGCATCAGTGCGTTCCCATTTTACAGATGACAAAGATGGGATCAGGTGGTTAAGCTCACTTTTTGCTGCACCACCTTCTCTGAAGAGGAAGTGAATGAATATGTGATTAAAATACACATACTTTTTTAACACTGCGCTGTTGTTGAGGCTGGCATGGGACTTAGCTGTGATAAGAAGGCCTGGGCATGATGATATAGGGGAGAAAGTATTTCTTTTCTCACCCAGTGCTAGGTGCATAGTTGAGGCCCCTATAATAAAAGACAGATTAATGTAAGAAAAACATACAAATTTATTTTATGTAAGTTTTACATGACACAGGAGCTTTCAGACTTGAAGAAAGAAACAGGGAAAACTATATTTTTATGCTAAATTTGTTCAACAAATGGACAGTTGTAGAGAAGTATAATTGGACAAAGGGGCATGATCTCATGGTCAAGAAAGGGGGTAACTTGACAAGGTCTGTTTGTTCAGATTCTTTTCTGTGTCCCCTGTGTCTTCAGGGAAAAGGACATTCCTTTCCTCCGGGTCTAGGGAGGGCTCCTCTGGAATGAGGGTCTTATGATCTACTTTAGAGAAAGGTCAGGGAATTCTTTTATGACTTGCTTCAGGCAAGAAGGGTAGGAGAAGGTCAGAAAGAACTCCCTGTCTCAGCTATTTTCTCAAATTTCAATCTGCCATATTTGGGGGTTCAGGAATCCCCATCAATGGAGAGAAGCAAGGGCAGCTGATTGGTTTCACTACAGAAAGAGTCTTTGGAGGCCTCATTTAGAGACCCAGGGCAAGTATGTGGATTTTAGGGCCACTCACTCATAAGCTGGACTCATGGATCAGGGATGTATGTGTGAGTGATTATGATGTGCAAATATGTCTGGCATGGATAGGATGTGTGTGGTGATAATGCATGATTATGTGATGATTTCATGTACGCACATGTGTTATGTTAGTGTGGTCAAAAGACAAAATTATGGGACCAGGTGCGCTGGCTCATGCCTGTAATCCTATCACTTTGAGGGGCCAGAGCAGAAAGATTGCTTGAGGCCAGAAGTTTGAAACCAGTCTTAATAGCATAGCAAGACCCCTGTCTCTACAAAAAATACAAAAATTAACCAGGCATGGTGGTACATGCTGGTAGTTGGAGCTACTCAGGAAGCTAAGGCAGGAGGATCAATCACGGGAGCTCAGGAGTTCAAGGCTGCAGTAAGCAGTAATCACTGCACTCTAGCCTGGGCAACAGAGTGAGACCCTGTCTTTAAGCACACACGCAATTATGGCAAATTTAGTTATAAAGCTATCTGGCTTTTATTCAAGGTTCACGAATCCAGGCAGCCTCTATTCTATAAGACAGAATGAGAACTCCCACCGGGTCTTGTAGGGTAGGCACAAGGAAATAGAATAATAGAAAAGAAATCTGACTATAATATCAGATTACTTCAGGTGACTTTTTTGGTAAGGTTAAAGCAGAGGGAACTTCCTTATTACATCGACTCAGACTGGACTCTCCTATTTTCAGGAAACACTGACCTGTTTTAGGATCTATCTGTTTCCTTAAAGTTTCAGTTTGATTATGTGGCATTTAGCATGAGTGACTGTTTGGGTTTGGCTTAGTCCTTTGGGACCTAGTGCAGGAGCTCAGTCGAGAACAATTTGTCTAACAAATCACGTGTGTGCATGTCTGTCGATGAGTGTGCTGTGGGGAATGAGTGTAAATGATGCAGGTAATGCTTGTGCAGATGTGTGTTTGTGTGTGTGCATTAGTGTGCAATGTGTGAGGTTTGTGTGTGGGGGGTGTGTGCAGGTGTACAGTGAGTATTGAGCTGGGCAGACCCCCCGAGAAAATTGTCTAATTCATACCTGGGGGTATACGTTTGGCCATCTGCCACCTGGAAGCTAGATGGGAAGCAGGGACAGGTGGGCAGGGGTATCCTGAAATCCAGTGTATAAACTTAGATTTAATTCCCTAGTTTTCAGTATGGCGCTTGGATCTTCACAGCTACTGTCCTTCAATCACAAGATCCTCTGCTTTTTCTCTCCGGAGAATAAGCCTCCAGTTTTCTGCCTGGAGAAACTGGGAGGAAAGGACCCAGAGATGTCTTTCTTTTTAGAGACCTACTCTGTGTCACCTCTGTACACCTTCCCTTGTCCCAGTACCCAGTACGCTGTCATTTTGGGGAAGGCTGTTATGCGCTGTAGGTGAGGTTTTCTCAGCAATTCCTACCACCAATTTAGCAGTCAACTTTCTTGAGTCATAAAGTCAGCTACCATGTGTCCATCTGTCTTTCAGTTTCCACATTTCTACTGCCGCTTCTCTTCCTTCTTCTTCTCTTTCTTCTTCCCCTTCTTCTTCTTTGCAATCATGGGGTACAATGTGCTGGTTTTATATACAATTTGAAATATTTTCATCAAACTGGTTAACATAGCCTTCATGGCATTTTCTTAGTTATTGTGTTAAGACGTTTATATTCTACATTTAGTACATTTCACATGTACCCTTGTAAGATGCACCATAGATGTGGTCCCACCAATTACCTCCCTCCACCCTGCCGTTGCTTCTTTTATCCTTGTCAATTGATATTGTTAATGAAAACACAACCCTTTCTGTCACTTGAGGGGGGTTTCAGGGGAGTGTGGTGGTGGGTGTGTATCTGTCATCTGTGCCAGAAATGAATGAGCAGAGGAAGATGAGTGTCCCTTTGTAGTGTTAGATCACGACACAGGGCAGCTGGGCTCAGTAACCCTTAGTATGCCTCTTTCTGTCCTCATGGTAAAATTAAACTTTTAATTTATAAAATTTATCAGAGAAATATTTCAAATTAACAAAAGTACATAAAACATTCCATAAAATGCTTATATACCTTCCACTTAGATTTAATAGTTGTTAGCATTGTTATATTTGCTTCAGTGATTTCTTCTTAACTTTTTATTTTGAAATAATCCAGAAAAGTGTATTTAAAAAAAATGAAAGACAGGTATAGCTAATGGCATACATCCTTCATGCTGTTTCTCTTTTCACCCAGACATAACACTCACCTAAAGTAATGTGTGTCATTCCCAAATTTCTCTACTCTCCTTACATACATATTTATACCTATCAACAAATATACTACTCTGTGTTTTTAAATTTGCATAATGATATTCTACTGAATTAACCATTTTTCAGCTTGCTTTTTCACTTAAGATACTTCAGAGATCTATCTATGTTAACACTTTTGTCTCTGGTTCATTGAGTTTAACTGCTTTATAATATCCCACTGCATGGATATAAAGTTTATTTATCATCCTCCTACTGAAAGACATATTACTTCTATTTTTTTCACAATTCATGTAAGGCTGCAGAGCATACCTTTTTGTGTCCTTGTGTATATGAACAAAGGTTTCCCCAGACAGAAAATATTTACTTTTAACTCTTATAGATATTATCAGTTGCTTTGCAAACTCATTGTTCCAATTTCTACCTAACTAGCAGTGTACAAAAGTTCCCCATTACTCTATACCTTTATACCCTAGCCAATATTTGGTGTTGCCAGACTTATTAATTTTTGCATACTAATCTATGAGAAATTGAGTATCATTAAAAAGTTTGCATTTTCCTAATACATCTAAGTTTTAGCTTCTCTCAGTTTCTGTTTGTCCAAAAATTATTATATTAGTCATTGCTCTTAAATAATAGGTTAGCTGGGTATAAAATTATGGGTTGACAATTATTTTCCTCTACTTTGGAGATATTATACCATTATCTTCTGCTTTATTGTTGCTGTTTAAAAATCTGTTGAAGATGTATTTAAAGGTAATTCATTCTTTTTATTTGGTTGATTGTAAGATTTTTGTCTTTGTCTTGGTTTTCTGCAGATTCACTATGACTAGTCTAGATAAGGATCCATATATTTATCTGTTTGGTACTCATAATCCTTGAATCATACATATGTGAGGATCCATGTATTTTAAATCATTTCTAGAAAACCCCATGTGATTATCTCTTTTTCCTCTTTATCATTTTCTCTATTCTTTGCTTCTGGAACTCCTTTTATTTTATTTATTTATTTTTTTTTTTTTTTTTCCTGGAACTCCTTTTAGGCAGACAGTGTCCTCATTATGTCCTCTGAGTCTCTAATCCACTAATGCTCCGTATTTCTTTATGGTTCATTTTTGTGTTTTGGGATATGTTCTCAGGTCTAGCTTTCATTTTATTAATCTTCTCAGCAGTGTTCAGTAAGCGTTTTCACCTGCCCATTTAATTTTATATATTTTTAATTTCTATAAGTTATATTTAGTACTTTTAAATTTTTCATCCAATGTCAACTCCTTTTATCTCTTTGGTATTTTAAAATATCCTCATTTTATATGTAATTTATATTTTCTTTCATATTGAAATTATATTTTCTTATATTGTTGGAGCTTTAATCTTCCTGATTGTTTTATTTGCTCTCTCATTCATGGTAGCTTGTTTTCTTATTTGTTTTACAATTTTTTGTGGTGAGCTCATTTTTGTCACAGCTTTTTTTTTTTCTGTGAGAAAACAAGAAGCCTGGTATAGAACTATTCTTCCACAATGTTTTACAAGGAATATCACTGGACAGGAATTGGTTTTTATAGTAATTTTTTGGTTGTGGATTTCTGGATAAATACTGGTGGATTTCTAATATTAATTCAAACCCAGTTTCTGACAAGGTACAGGCTTGGGTTTTAGATGTATCTGGGAAGATTTTCTCTATGTATACAGGAAAAAAGAGAAGCTGCATTGTTCTTTCCCTGTGTTGGTTGGCAGACAGTCTTCCAGCAACTTTCATGGAGGTGCTGGCTTCCCATTTCGTAGTCCCTCAAAACCCCAAACTGCAGCAGCTGGGTTACTGATGATACCCACTTACCACACCCTGAGGTTAATTACATATAGTAGCTTTGCTGTCTTCAGTTTCCTCTTTATTCTCCTCCCCCCTTTTTTTATTAAATCATAGCTGCTATCATGGGGCACCATACACTGATTTTATAGACCGTTTGGCACATTTTCATCACACTGGTTAACATAGCCTTCCTGGTATTTTCTTGGTTATTGTGTTAAGACATTTATATTCTACATTTACTAAGTTTCACATGTACCCTTGTAAGATAAACTGCAGGTATCCTCTTTATTCTTGTAAGCACCTCCTCTCTTTCTTAGGAACTCAGCTATGCATGTATAACACTTTTTATATATTTTATCCAGAATTTTGAAGTGTTTATAGCAGGAGGTTTTTCTGATTATCTTATACAATGTCCTATCAGAACCTGAGGTGTCTACTGAACCTCCTTAACCCTCAATTTCTTCATTTATAAAGTGGGAATAATGTTCCTTCTACAAAGAGTTATCAGGATTAGGTAAGGATTTTAGTAAACAGTCAAGCCACATGGAAAGTGCTCAATCAATGCTAACAATAATGATTAGTATCACATTGATATCATATGTACTTTTTTCTTTTTCTTTCTTTCTTTCTTTTTTTTTTTTTTTTTTTTTTTTTTGACATAGAGTGTCACTATGTTGCCCTCAGTAGAGTGCAATGGCATCCAAGCTCACAGCATCCTCAAACTCTTGGGCTTAAGAGATTCTCTTGCTTTAGCCTCGCAAGTAGCTGGGACTACAGGCACCTGCCACAATGCTTGGCAATTTGTTGTTGTTGTTGTTGTTGTTGCAGTTGTCATTGTTGATTTTAGCTGGCCCGGGCTGGATTTGAACCCTCCAGCCTCAGTGTATGTGGCCGGCTCCCTACCCACAGAGGTATAGGCGCCACCTACTTTTTTCTTTTTATTGATATTTTTATGTAGCTTGGCTGGAGGCCTTTGAAAATAAAATAGATAATTTGCTCCCAGTGTAAGTTGTAATCTTTAATCATGCCAAATTTATTCTGAGAAGGAGGTAGCAAAAAGGCAATGAAACAAAGATTAGTGTTCCCATATCTTGCTAGTTACATTTATACATAATCTAATTTCATCCTTATAATAACCCCATGACATAGGACATTGAAATTGTCAGGATGGACTAGGTGACACTTTGATAACAAACAGACCCAAGATTTTAGGTCCCTTCTTGCTCTTGCTACATGTCCAGTGTGATCAGGAGAGGATCAGCCTCAGAGGCTTCTTTAGGGCTTCAGATGACAGAAGTTCTACCATCTTACAGCTGTAGGATTCCTGGGATCTCAATCTTTCATAACTTACTGATGCAAACTAGTCATGTGGCCATGGTTAACTCTAAGAAGTCAAGAAAATGTAAGGAAGGAAGTGGGGTATTTGGTGACTACATCTGTCTCTGTTACAGGCAGAGCAGGAAGAAATTAACTTTTATCAACACCTTCTAAGTATCCGCACTGTACTTGGGTATATTTTTTGCATTCTTTCAATTCTCAGCAATATTGAAAGATAGCTTTTATGATAAAGAAATATGACTCAGAGATATTAAGGAACTTTTGGAAGGTGCCACCCTGAATCACTAGCTACACCAGAATTTGTATACTTCTGACTGCCCATCGTGTATTTATATGGGGGGGAAGAAAGAGCCAGAAAGAGAGGAACTAGAGACACAGAGAAAGGCGAGAGAAATCCAGAGTCATGCTAGACATGCTGTCCATCAGAGATGATGCCCTCTCCCTGTTTGAGCCCTGGGAGCAGCAAGGTGCTTGATCAGCTCACCTGCGTGAGGTGCTTACAGCACTGCGACAGAGGATTGTCACGTCAGGCAGCCACATGCATAATCGGAGACACATTGCAAGGCCAGACATGAATGCTTTGCAATAAGTGTGAGTTTGGGTCCTTTCTGCCATAGGCTGTGGTGCTGTGGGGACACTGATCCTCCCCTGGGACACACACTTGGATGCTGATACACCAGACAGGGCACGTTGCTTACAGTCACCCCCTTCTCCATGCTCCTCAGTAGCTTGTCCCAGTCTCTGTCACAACTTTCATGCCCCCTGACCTGTGGATGCTTTGGGCAAGGAACTGGGGTCCCCATCTGATTCATCTTTGTCCCCAGTGCTCTGGACAGAGGCTGGCCCCAAAGCAGCCTCAGGAATGGCTCTTTGATGGGACTGATAGACTGTTCTGTGGTTGCCAGAGCTATAGGGGCACTGCCCATGAAGAGGGCAGCATGGGAGCAGTGGATGAAGGAGGTCTGGGTTGGGCTCCAGGCTGGCTGAGTGACTTTTGTGACTCCCTCTTGGCCTCTGACTCTCATCTCAGAGGTTCAGGGGCCTAAGTGATCCCAGCTGGCCTGAGTTTTAATGGGGTTCTGGGATCCATCTTCACCCCCAGGGATAGTTGAACCTTAGGAAGGAATGGTCAGATCTTCAGTCTCACAGGAGCCAAGGTAAATTCTCAGTCCCCCATCCCTCCCAGATCCTGAGGCTGTCTGTGTCCTACCCCTTGAAGAATCTAAGTTTACCCCAAGTTTTGGGGTTTGCAGGCAGAGACACTGAAAAGACTAGGGGTCTTCCACAAGCAACTCTACGGGGGAAGGATGGAGACCCCTCCCCACCAGCCACCCCTGCCTTTGCCACCAGCAGCTGCAGGGAACAGGACGGGGCTGCATTTATAGAATTCCTGTCTGCAAAGGCCATGCAGTTGTTTTAGATTAGCATACAAATCGACATTAGTGTAGTACATCTGTTGTTAATCCACATCCCGGTGGAAGGGAGATGCCAACACGTCGTTTATTAGGCACGTCGATCCCATAATGTCATTTTTTGCTGCCTTTGTCTTCTATCGGAGTCCATAATGGGTTCCAGGATGTCTTTTATTTTGCTACAGACCACGTTTCCTCCTTCCTAAGAGATCAGAATGTAATGGATTCCAGGATGTAATTTATGCTATTTTGGAATCAGACTCTGTACTATTAATTCTGAAGCCTTTAGGCAACTCTCCAGGGAGGCTGCAGCCCTTCGTTTGCCCCATGGTCATCAGACAGGCACAGGGACCCAGGCTTAGTCCCAGGGCTTGAGGGGGAGGAAAAGGAGCCTGGCCAACAGCTCCCAATTAAGGGAATTCCAGGCAGGCGTGGGAGGAGAAACCAGAGGGTGCTGGGGGGCAGACAAAGGAAGATGAGAGGATGCAGGGGGGAAAGGAGGGCACAGATGTTCTAAAAACCCAGGAACAGGCAGAGCCTCAGGGGCTGACCACAGACCCTGGGCATCAGTTTTCAAGGCCCTAGGGAAGAGAACCTTTACCCTAGGTGTCAGGGCAAGGTGGTATGACCAAGGGATTGCATTTAGAGCCAAACTGCCTTTTGCTTATGGCATGGTCTCAGGATGGTCACGCCTCCTTGCTGAGGCTGTAATTCTCTGCCCAGAGCCAACCTTGAGCCTTAGAAATACAGAGGGTGCCCCAAAAATGCATACACATTTTAAGAAAGGAAAAAACTAACAAAATTGTAGTACTCAATATATACCAGTAACAAAAGATGAGTATAAGTCACATTGAGCACTCTTGTAATTGCAGAAGTAAAACATGACTTGAGTATTACAATTTTTTTGCAGTTTTTTTCTTTCCTAAAATGTGCATACATTTTGGGGGGCCACTTACTGCTGTTCCACTGGCAACTCCCTACATCCCTGGTGAGACAGCCCCTTCTCTCTGTGAGGACTCCCTCTGGTAGCCTGGGCTGCACTCTGCAGCCCTTCACCCTGTGTTGGCCCTGGAGGCTCCCAGCCAACTTGTCCCTTCTGCCTGCTACCAGGTCTTCTGGGTTGAGGGCTGATGTGGCCCCTGGGGCTCTTCTCTGCATTTTTCAACCTTTTCTCTTAAGACATGGTGATCTGCCTTCTGGGCACACTTGAGGGGTTGTGTCCCTCTTTAGGGAGGGGCTCAGGACAGCCACACTACTGGGGTATGTCGTCAGGTCTGTGGAGGGGAGAGTTCAGACCTCTCCTCCCTCCTTCGAGATGCGGTTCTCCTGTGCAGACCTGAGTCCCTTGGCCACTTTAGCCACCACTGTGTCCCCAGGGCCTCCAGCCCTTGGGCCAGCCCTGTGGCTAGCCACTGTTCATGTGAGGAAAGCTCACTCCTTGTCACTGGGGCTAGAGGGGTTCTAGGCAGAAAAGACCACCTCTGGGGCCAGGTTAGAGCATAGATTTTCCAGACCATGAAGTAAACCCACGGTGCCACTGTTGGGCCATTGCAGTAGCTTTTACATTGCAGGCTTAAAAAAAAAGTGATAAAATATACATAAGATAAAATTTACCATTTTAACCAGTTTTAAGTGTATAATCCAATGGTATTAGGTACATTCACGTTGTTGTACAACCATCACCACCATCTGTCTCCAAAACTTTTTACCCTACCAATTAAATGGCAGACTTCTAAAGGAAAAAATGTTTCTTGTGCGTGTCCTGTCTAGCACACCCTTCTGGAATATCTCCACCTTTTATTGTCTTTGAGCTAGTTTACAACTCTTATAAAGTTGTACAAAACAAATAATAATGCTTGTCCACATTAATGTAAGTTCGTTGTGTCCAGTGGAATGCAATTGGTTATTGCCCTAGGGACTGGCCTGGTTTGCATCTATTTGCAAATTCATTTCAGCATTCTCTGTTTGCCTACATGTTCCTGTGGTCCTGTGAATTTGCTTTTGAACTGCCTGTGGCATCTCACTGGTTTGTTCCCTCTTTGATTAATGCATTAAATAAAATCTTTGACATATGTTCATTTTATATTTGTACGAGAGCCATGATTTTTCCCCTTGTGAGAATCAGTCCTTGAACAATAGGATTTTAGTCTGTGGTGTTAGAGGAACTGTGGTTTAACCCCTGACATTCTGCAAAGGCACATGAAGTCAGAATATAAGGCTGTGCAGCAGGGGCTAGGACTGCCCTGTGCCTTCCTCTTACTTCCAGCAGGGACCTGGGAGCTGGGGACTGCTCAGAGTTGACAGATGGAAAAGACAAGACCTGGAGTCCTCTCAACTGTTAGAACCCAGCTAAGGGAAGGGGTGCTAGGTATATTCCATCCTCTGTTACCCTAGGAGCAAATGACAGTGATTACATGGTCCACTGGCAGGAGCTGAAAGGGACCCTGAGAGCATCTTGCCATCCTGCTCTTGTTACCACAGAGGTCGTGTAGCTGGGCTCGGTGGACAGCCCTGAGTGTGTCTTGCGTGCCTGTGGCCACCCTGAGCTCCCCATGTCCACTCTCATCTACCCCGGGGACATCCCTTTGAGGTGTGCATACAGGTGTTACTGCCCATTTAGAGGTGAATTTTGCTGAATCTCAGGAAGTTGAGATGGCCAGCCCAAGGTCACGTCATGGCCAGGGAGCAGTGTCTAAGGATCCCAGGCTTCCAGCTCTGTTCTTATCACCGACACAGGGGGATCAAGGAGTCCCCAGTGGAATGAAAGACATTTCAGGGTGCCTGGAACTGCTCAGACAATGAGCTCTTGTTTGGTTCAGAAAAAAGGGAATCATTAAAGAGAAAAAAAAAAAAAACCAATAGAAAGCATTTGTAGGAGAAATGTAAATACTGCCCGCTGGGTGACTGTTCATTTGGTTGGAAAAATGCATTTGTCACTGGGGAGAATTATAGGTTCAGTTTCCTCCTGCAGCTGTCTCTGAGCAAGCAGGTCACCTTGGGCCTGTCCTGAAAACAAGCCCCCTCCAGGGATCCATGGGTGGCAGAGCTCTCCTAGCTACAGCCTCCCCCCAGCTCCCAAGTCACTCCCAGGCCATCTGTCCTTCCGATCGACTCTTCAGGGCTATTCTGAAAATAGTGCACTTTTATGGGAGGACCGTGGTAAAGCAGAAAGGCCTAGATTTATTAGAGTCTCTTGGTATGTAGCCTTAACCTCTCTGAGCCTCACTTTCCTCACCTGTAGAGTGGGGAAGAGTGTGCATGCTTTTCCCTGTAGGGTGTTGTCAGCTATGTGCTGGAGCCACCTCCTTTTGGATCATGAGAGGTGACTTTGTATGTCACTTCTCAACTCCATGTGTAGTGATGTCATGTTGGCAACGTGAAATCATCCATGCTGTCATTTACACTGTGGAAACCAGCAAACACCACAGAGAGCTGGTTGTTAAACATTTACCAGCACAGCACTGGTGGCTGCGTTGTATGTGTGGCCTTGTGCCTAGAATAGCTTGCCCCCCATGAGGTATGAGGACTTTGGTGTAACAGAGTGCAAAAGCACGGGGTGAGTGGGCTGGGGTCCTCTGGGAAAATCCTGCTTGAGTGGAATGAGGAGGGCAGGGTCCTTGCCCAGAGGCCAAATCTATTAGCGTGAGAATTGAATGCTCTCTGGGAAGGGATATTTTCTGCTTTTGACCAGACAGCAGAACCTCCTTGAAAAAGGCTTCTTTATTTTTCCTTAAGGAAAAAAAAAATAGTAGATTAAAGTAATGGTTGAAGTCAGGTGGAACACAATGATGATTTGCCACCATTTCTTGGGCAGCATCTAGAGATAGATAGGACGGGTAGTGGGCAAACCACAGTCTTCATCCATTGTTGAATTTAATCGTCAGACGAGACGGGCATTGTCATACCTTTTCATGGAGGAGAAAAACAAGATGCAAGAAAAGAGGCTACTTGGCTTCGGAATTTCCAGCCGGGAAATGCCAGAGCTGGGATCTGTCAGAAGCTGGAATGCATTCTATCCCCTCCTCACTGCACTGGGGAATGAGAGACTAAGACAGATCAGGCTGCCCCCAGAGCCAGCCAGCCTCCTTCCTCAGTCCACTCCGTCATACTGGCCACTCCTCTTACCTCCTCCATCCAAGCCTAGGCCAGAATACTTCCCCCTCCCCCCACCCTGTTTGCCCTAGTGGTCTGCAAAGGCTCAGATCAGAAGTCTCCTCATGTGTGAAGCCCCTCTCACTCCCAGATGGCTTTGCCCATCAGTGAAAGTCCTCACCCCTACGTGAAAACTGTTGTCAGTTCAGCCAGTGGCTTTTCACTTTTGGTGCTGGAGATCTCTTTGGCCATCTATTGAAACCCATAGACTCTCAGGACAATGTTCTTAAGTGCATAAAGTGAACCATCAGCATTACCAATGACTGTGAAATATAGTTAATTAAAATGTTAAAAAGCCTAAATTATATATAGAATAATACATATGCTTCTTTACTAACACACAAATAGCAAGATGTGATAGTAGGCCTGATGACTCCCAGAGTTGCAGAATCCTTATGAGCAAAGTGGGTATTTCAAGATAGCAGTGATAATTGTCATGTGAGTTCTGTGAATTCATTGGGAACGAAGACCCAGGTACTTTGCTTGCCAATGATTTTGTTACTATGTTCATAATAAGAGATGCTAAATTTCAGTTTGAGGTTGGTGTAAGTAAAAGTGTAATTCTATTTTCCATCAATGTTCAGCAACCTCTGATTTCCATCCTTGCACCCTGGAAAAAGGCTGAGTTTCATTGTTATTTCTGGCATTAAGAGGAATGCCTGGCAGTGCCTGGTGGGTGCCCAGCAGATGACTGAGCCAGATGCAGCCAATGCAGGTTTGCTATTTGCTAAATGGGGCGAGTGAATGAATTGAGTCAAGGAGGATGCAGCGGGGGTCCAGGCCTTGCTCCTCCCTACTTAGCCCTTGTTTAATGGTGTGAACATGACTTGGCTTTTCCTGGTGCCCTGGCAGGGAGCACACACTGCCCAGAGTGCTGCAGATTGAAAGCGAGACCCTTAACGTGTGGCCCAGAAATGGCTGTGATTCATCTCCTGGGCAGGGAGAGGAGCTGCGCTCACCACCGCCCTGGCCCTGGGTTTCCCCGCTGCTTCCAAACCCTCCTGGCAAAGGCAGCCTGTAGGAGCAGCTGCGGTTTAAGAAAGTAATTGACCTGATACTATTCTGGCCTGGAGAAAAAAGATCTTGAGTGGTGTCTTAAGGAGGCATTACACCACCCACTGAGAATGCCAGGCTATCAGGGAGCTGCTCGGGAAGAGGAACGACTGAACACATGGAGTTATAACATCATCTGCTTGACGCCACATGGATGCCGGGGAGACCAGGCACTGGGGAGTTTGGAGCTTTCCAAGGCACGTCGACCTGATTTCTCTTTCATCCCAAGAGAAGCTGCCTGGCTCTTCAAGTTTCCAGGACACCTCTGGTGATGGGATCTGGTGTAAGGATATGGGCAGCCAGGGAGGGTTGCCTGGGGTCTTGTTGCCACCACATATGGTCACTCTAGACTCAGGGGTCTCCAAAGGTGACCAGAAAGGCGACTCAGTATGACTATGCATGGCCCTGGAAGCCCAGCATCTCCTAGGAAACTGGATGTTGCATTTCCCAAGACCATTTGCCATCACCCAGAGTGGAGTGCTCCTACTGGGCAGTCTCAAGTCAGCAGATTCCTGGACTTGTCGGCTGGGGCCACTGGGGCTATTGACCTCCCACGTGGGTTGGGAGGAGCAGGTACCTGCCAGCACCTGCCTCATCAGAGTGAGACCCTTGGCTGTTTCTGTCTCCAAGGGGTGGACACTGGTGGCTTACAGGTACTTTCTGTCCTCCTCATATCATCCTGAGCCTTTCTTTCTTTCTCTGGAGCTAGTTTGTTATAAATTGGGTCACAGCATTTGGGAAGCAGGGCAGTGGCATGGCCACTGTAGCCACATGCAATTAGTCTGGACCCACCACCTGTGGTCCAAGGAGCAGGAGGCTCCTCCTATTTCAAGTTCCCTTTATTTTGGCTAACATGGACAATCCTAAGAGATTGGTAGGATTTCATAGAGGAGGAAATTGAGGCCTTGAGAAATTTGCCTGAGTGCACCCAGCTTTTAAGTGTCAGGGCTGGGACTTGAACCTATAACCTATAAACATCTACGCCCTGAACTATGAAGCTGTGTAGCCCAAATCATTCGGACACTGTCTTTCTTTTATCAGATCTTACATAAAGCACTGTAGATTCTAAGGGCAATGACACCCAGTCCTTGTCCCCTGACAAGCACATGCCTGTGAGTGAAAGAACACACTTAGATGTAGATGAATGCAACACAGCCAGACACTAGACGTGGTGGAGGAGAACTCTGGCTGTGGGCTCTCAGAGGAAGGGCAGCCTGCTCCCCTGGGAACCCTAGAGGCTTCAAGGGCTTCACAGAGGAGGTAAACCTGGAAAGATGAGGAAGGACTGGCTGGATGAAATAAGTCAGAAAAGTTCTCCTGGTGTGAAAACAGCAAATACATGCAAAAACACGGAGGCTCCAACACCTAAGTGGGTTTAGGGAATGTCAAGAGGTGCCTCGAGTGCTCTGGGACACAGGGGGCTTCAGGTGAAGGGGGAGGGACTTGTGGCCAGACGTGGTGGTGCCACTTGCCTGGCTGACCTTACGTGGTCCTGTTGGCAGTGGGGAGCCAGGTAAGGTTAGTGAGCAGAGAAATGAGCAGAAGGCAGACGGGTGTGTCAGTTTTCCCTGTTATGTACAGAGGATTTCAGGGCACAAAGGATCTGGGGCTGGTGGGAGTCACTGTTCTGCTGTTTCCCTCTAAGTAGAAGGGGTGCCTTGATGGCAGGGAGCTGGGGCTTCCAGTCCAAGAACTTCCTTAAGCCTTTAGTTTGCCTTCCAGGTGTCAAAAGACAAACTTATGACACATTTGCCTTCCAGGTGTCAAAAGACAAACTTATGACACATTTAGTTGAAAGATGGCTTTTATTTGCCATTCTAGAGTCAGGCACCACCTCATACTCTACCATAGAATAAGTGTTATAATGAGCCAATAAGGGTTGTTGGCTTTTTTTTTTTTTTTTTTTTTTTTTGCAGTTTTTGGCCACTGCTGGGTTTGAACCCGCCACCTCCAGCATGTGGGGCCAGTGCCCTGCTCCTTTGAGACAACAAGCGCCACCCGGAGGTTGGCTTTTATAGGCAGAAGAGGGCTGAAGAAAGCAGAGAACAAAAACCAGAATGTCATTTCAAAGTTACAATCCTTGGAAAGGTTAAATTGCCATCTAAAATTGGCATCTAAATGCCATCTAAAATTGGCCAGTTTGAGAATTTGGCTATTATCTCTCACTCCTGATTTCTTGGAAGGTCAGATAAAAGTTGGAATTTGGGCTTAGAGGCCTGGACCGTTAGTGGGAGCAACTCCATTGGGTTTGGTCTGTTGGACCTAGTGTAGGAGTTCAGTCCCAAGCAAGGGCTCCTATCATTTTTATTAAACACAGGAAGAGTAAAGCCAAGTGTGCTCCCTGTGGTGGGTTACTTGGTGCTTCCCTGGAGCCCCTATCCTTGGGTCCATCATTGCCACACTAGAATGATTGAGAGAGGAGACCCAGGTATGCAGAGCGTCCAGGGTGTGGTATGAGCACTGAGTAATGTTTAGGGTCCCTGTGTTCTCATGCTAGCTCTGAGCACGCTGGTGAGCCTGGGGCAAGCATCTGATGCCTCCAAGCCTCCTTTCCTCACCAGAGAAACAGTGACGCTGCCCGAGACATCATACTGTGGATGTGTGTGGTGCACTTGACACTCTGTACACACTGGGGTTATTTGGTAATGCTGGTTTTTCTCTAGAGAAGGTTCTTTGAATGGAGCAAGCAGTGCCATGTTCTCCTAGACATGTGTGTTGCCGGCTTTGGTGAAATTTAAGGGGACATTTTCCCAAGAAAAAGGTTGTTGTCTTTGAGGGATTACAGGCTGAAGACAGATGGATTCTTGGGGTTTGGAAAGACTGAGGAAGCTTGGTGCAGGCTCCCTGGTGCATGGCACCCCCGAGAATCTGGTCTCCATCGAGCATGCTGGAGCACAGCGTGTAAGTCGATCTCAGCACAAAATGGCACATTAATGAAAGTTTTGACAGAGAGATTTCATTTTGGAGCTCACATTCCCTGAAGGCTTTGTAATAATTGCGCTTGAAATGGAGCCATTCAGCCTCAATGCTTTCCAGATTGGGGCAGCAGAGGTATGATTCTTCCCAGGAAGGTTGACTGGGGAGGGGGAGGTGGGGAGAGGTGCAGCTGGAGCTCTCCAGGTTGCAGGCCACTGGCTGACCCAGGAAAGCATGTCCACAGCCTCTTCCTCCTTGCCATCGCCAGGTGGGCATTAGGACTCTCAGTTTAGAGCTGCACACACCAAAGGTGGTGATGGAATCTACTTGTGTCTGAATCACAGCCTGAATGGGGACAGAGTGGGGGCTTTTGGCCCCTGCCCAGGCCTGTTCTAGTTTGCCTCAGAAATGCACTGGGGAATGTTTGCCTCTCAGAGCCAACCCTGTGGGGTCTATTCTCAGATGGGTGGCTTCTGCCCACACTGGGGCAACTTCCGGCAGCCCCCTGCCTCTCTAGCCCACTTTCCCAGGGCTCCCCTCTTCCCTATGCCTCAGCCCACTGGCCCCTGGACAACCCTCAGCACTGCCAGCAACTCCCACCTAGGGCCCTTGCGCCTCCTGGTACGTAGCTGGGAGTGCCTATCTAAATGGTGTGCCCCACACCCCAACTCTGCACTCCAGACACAGCCCTCATCACCCCCAGAGTGCTGCATGATTTACTCATTATGCAAATTATCTCTCTCCACCTTAGTGTTGCCAGAATATAGATTCCTCCAGGGCTTTGTCTGCTGTGTTCCCTGCTGTATCCAGTTGCTCCATAAATACTTGGGAATGAGTGAATAAGTGAATGAATAGATGAAAAAAACAGGACCAGGCATCCTGAAAGGTGACCTTGGGCCCTGCGTTGCTAAGAGGATGATGGGAGGGTCTGTGGAAAGGCCATCAGGGTGGCTCCACCTGGATTTAAGCATGTTCCTTTTACATGTCCATTTGGGCCAGTGCTGCTAGAAGTTGATTCTTTATTGGAGTCGACACAGAGGGGTTTTGCTGTGTCTCTCTAGCACCCTGCCCGCAAAGTCAGGGAGTGAGGCCGTGCTCTGTAGCTGCCATCTCCCCACAGGCATGCTCTCCCCTTGGCCCAGAAGAAGGCAGGGTGGGATGGTCACCCCACTTTGCATTTGGGGAAACTGAGGGGCAGACACTAAGGAAGACCCAATGCCCCATGATTGGTGCTGGCGGGACTGTAATAATCACTGAGTCTGTCACCCTTCTGTAAAGTCCCTGGCAGGACCACAGGGTGGGGGAAGGGGATGCCCCCTGAGGCAGCAGCTTGGGGTGGGGAGAAGGAGGGATGCTGGTGGGCCGTGGTTTTTTCTCTCATTCCCAGAGAAAAAACGTGTGCAGATCATGTCACCTTCTCATGTTTAGAGTAGAGATAATCATGATTTGCGCACAGGGTTGTTGGAAGGACAAAGTGGTATCACACTTCTGAGACAGCTGTATGAGCTGAGGAGCTCTCCACCAAGTGGCATTTTAATGAGATCATGGCACTGGTGTGATTGCCATGGAGGGGGACATAGACAGCAGGGGACTGTCTGGTGCTGTGGTGTCTTCCACAGCCAAGTGACAAGGGGGTCTCTTGGAGCTGGCCTCACGATAGATGGAGGGGGATTAGGGAGCCCACCCACAATCTCTCTCTGTCTCCTGCCTCTGCATCTTTCCCTTGAGTGCTTTACCTTCACTCTCTCAGAGGAGTCTCCCTGCAGCACAGGGCACATCTAGGAGTGACACAAGCTCACAGCCTCACCACTTGAGGCCAGAGAAAAGGGGAATCCCGTCGATGTTGGGGAGGAAAAACTCCCAGGGAAGGTTCTGATTGGCCCAGCCAGGTCCTGTGGTCACCCTGGCCCATCACTGAGCCGGGACGCAGGGGCTAGCTGAAGAGAAGGGCGGAAATGGGAAGGCAGGAGTGGCAGAGGATGGCAGCTCACACTTCCACAGCCAGGAAGGTGAACGTCTGTCCCTGCAAGAACTGGGGGCTACTCCCTGAAGGTGGGACAAGGGGTGCTGGAAACCAAGTCAGTCTGCACAGGGCCAGGGGCAACAGCTTCCTTGGACCCGTCATGATCTGGGAAAGATGCTTTCATCCCTCCGGACCTGGTCTCTCAGCCGGACCTAGCCCTGGCACCCAAGCCCTAGGCATGTTGGGCTTCCCTGGGGCAGGCGCCTGTGTCCTGAAACTGGCATGTGAAATGCAGGGATTGTGGGTGTGTTCAGACGGCCCCTTTGTAATTATTCCCCACATTGATTCATGTGAGTGTGTGGAGGTCTGCCTCCATCCTTGAGTGGAAACTAGGCATTCCCACGACTGTTGGACAAAGTGAGTTTAGGTCATAAGCTGCAATTTATTAACCAACAATGTCTGGTTCAGTGTAATGCACAAAACTCCAATCTTGATTCAGAGTTGAACCTGTCCCCTTCACCAGCTGGGGCCTGCCAGGGCAGTGAGCTGGGGCACACTCACCTTCTCTGTCATTGCAACACCCCACCTCTCTGGCCTCTCCAGTGTTGATCCAAGGGTGGGGCAGGTGGGGAAAGTCCAGCTCTCCCAAAGGATGCCCATCTCCAGTCACCTGGGCAAAGACACTCCCTCTGGCAGTTGTTTATGCCTTTTCAACCTCCAGGAATTCAGAGGCCACCTCCAACTTCTCCTCTATGGAAGCCTATTTCTTCATGTTGGACAGGAGGTTATGCCCTGGCTAGCTGGCTGTGTGCATGACCCATATCTGATCTAGGAGAAACTTCCAGATGTCCTTTGCTCAGAAAAGTCCGCGAATGCAGGCCGATCCTGCAAAGCTTATTGGTTCCATCACCAAAGCAACCATTCACTCATCTTCTAGATTTCTTTTGTATTTGTTTGTTTCATTTATTTCAACAGATTTAGGGGGTACAGGTATTTTTTATTAGTGTAATGGTGAGCTTGGGGCCTCTAGGGTCCCTGTCACCCTAAGAGTATACATTGTAACTGATAAGTAATTTTTTTCCCCTCAGAGATCAGATCTCACTCTGTTGCCCAGGTTGGAGTGCAGTGGTGCAAACATAGTTCACACACAGGACTCAAGTGATCCTCCTGCCTCAGCCTCCAGAGTAACTAAGACACAGTTGTGGATACCATGTCTGGCTAATTTCTGTATTTTTGGTAGAGACAGGGTCTCACTTTGTTGCACAGGCAGATCTTGATATCCCAGCCTAAGGTGATCCTTTCACCTTGGCCTCCCAAAGTGCTGAGATTTTAGGTTCGAGCCAATATGCTCCCACCTCTGATAGGTCATTTTTGGTCCCTCATCCCTCTCCCACCCTTATCTTCTAGATTTCTAGGGCAAGAATCACCCAGAAGCTTCCCATGTCCTATAATTGCAAGGATGTTCTGTAACTGCAAGGATCTCCTGCTACAGAGTACAAGAGCCTGACGAGCTGTCTCACTGAAGAGGCCCCAGGGGTCCTCCAGCACAATCCATCCTCTCTGGATAAATCTCCAGAAATTCTCTCAGCCCCTCGATATCTTGGGTGGGGCCGAGTTGTGTCACACGTTCTCTTTTACCTACTTTGAACTTGCTGCATGATGTTTATTTCTAAATTCTCTTTGGTATTTGGCAGCATGGTGCTTTAGTGGAAACTTTCAATTTAACACCCTGATTCGCAATGGGAACAACAGACACAGCTAGTGTGCGTGCTCTCTCACCAAGTCTGCTCAACAGTGCCATGAAGCAGACTTTATTGATATATTGTGTCAAATAATATTATATATATCACAGTAATATATAATGTATAACGTGTGTAATAGTATATAATTTTATAACTGTTGTTATCCCCATTTACAGATGACAAAACTGAGGCTCAGAGAGATTGTATAACTTGTCAAAGACCACTTAGCTAGCAAGTGCCCTTTGTTTACCCACCAAGGTTTTCTGCCTTGATCCAAGCTGAGGACAAGATCTGCCTCTGTCATTAGATTTTACAGGAAATGTTTCTTCCTGTGGGGGCAGAGGCAAGTTTAAGACCATAGCACATCCTATAGGACTATTGAACTGCATCTTGCTAGGGGCAGGACATTTTTGCAAACCATTCCCTTCCTTCTCAGTCTCTGGGCTCCATCTCTGGGCTCCATTTGAGGAGGGACATGGAAGCTGTCTAGTGGGGGGTTCTCCCTTTCCCCTGGCCAACATGCCTAGGGCTTGGGTGCCAGGGCCAGGTCCGGGTGAGGGACCAGGTCTGGTGGGATGAAGGCCTCTTTCCCAGATCATGACGGGTCCAAGGAAGCTGTTGCCTGTGGCCCTATTTAGAGACCTCTGCTCTGGGGAGGAGAGGGGTCTTTGGTCAGCAAACCCTGTGATCTCAGTCTTCCAAGGGCTCCTTCTGGGTATTGTCTTTGGTCCCTCTCTAAGTCACATGCTCCTTTAACATCTCTTGTATAAGCAGCCAACTGGAGACATTGGTCCAGTAGCACCAGCTCCCAGGGCGGGACCATCAGCTTCACCAGAACTAGATTCTTAATGTAGAGCCCAGGAGTTGAGCCTCCTACCTGGAGGTGTTTTATTTTTATTCTTATTAAAAAAGGAAATTGCCCACTCTTCTAAATGAGGTAGTTAAATATTGCTAAGGAATCTGCCAGTTGGAATAAGCCTGCAGGATTAGGGAGGAAGTGGGCCGGCAGCCACGAGAGACATTTTCAGGGAGATCTGCACACACACCCCCACCCGGTGCTCTCACGGCCACCATGTTGGGTCTGGAGAGGCTCCCTCCCTTTGCAGAGGCAGGCCTGTGAGCTCAGAGGTGATACCCCTGGGAGATGGCCCATCTCTTCAGCTGCAAAATCTTCTGCCCTTCCAGATTCTCCAGGCACCTCCTCCAGGAAGCCTTCCCTGGTCTGTGCAGATGGGAGCCAGGCTCCCTGCAGGAGCTGCCCTAGGCCTGGATCCCACACTCAGTAGCTTGCTCCATTTGGGTAGGTAGGCACTGGATTCTTCCCGCAGTGCCCAGCACAGGGCTTTGACCATAGGAGTGCTCAAACTCTTAGTGGTGCATGTTCATGAAGAGTGCGAGTGTGTGTTTGCAAGCATGGAGTGTGAGAACATATGTGTGTGTGTGTGTGTGTGTGTGTGTACAGGAGCCATGTATGCAAGGCTGTGTGTGCAAGCCTTGACTGTGTTTGCGTACATGGGCATGTGCATGCATGGGCCTTGTGTGTATGTGGACTATGTGTGCGTAGTGTGTGCCTGTGCATGGGCTGTGTATGCAGGTTTTACAAACCTAATTCAAAGCTGCTTTCTAGAAAAATGCACATGGGATATATTATCCCTGCCAAATGACTCTCTGAAGAGTCTTTGTTTAAATAGGGAAACTGAGGTTCAGAGAGGGGCCTGGGTATTCCATATCAGCAGGCTTCTGACTTGGAAACACAGTCAAAGCTGGAACCTGAGCCTTTTGAAGGAGTGGCAGCTGCTGGGAGAGTGTAGCGCTTGGGCATGATGGAGTGGAGCACCCCCACCCCCCATGCTCAGGGATCCACAAAAGAGGCCACACAGCTGCGGCTGGGGTGGGTGACTTGACCAGGAGCCCCCTCCCTGGCTCAGTGTGGGTAGGCAGCTCTGCCCAGGGGAACCTCAGCTCATGGTGTCCTTCAAAGTGCCCCATGTGGCTGTCTGAACTTCTGTGCTACTTCTAGGGACAGGCACTTCCTCCTTCATGAGCAGCCCATGTCTCTGCTGGGAGCTCCTCCTCTGAGGATCAGGGGGCACCCTGGGTGGTGTCTGCCCAGTGACTCTGGGTCCCTGAGGTGGGGCCCATCTGCTGGCTCTGTCCATGATGGACAGTCTGTGGCTCCTCCTTCTTCTTAGGTGAGCTGCCCGGCTCCTTCTAGATCCTCAGGGCCATGTGGCAAAGGACAGGACCTGGGTGTGTACGTGTTCCCTCCCACCGCACACCATTTTTGTGATTTCCATCAGTCACAGGCCTTCCTCCCAGGAGTCCAGAACTGTGTCTTGGGTGTGAGGTGTGCAGAGGCCCCCTCACCTCTTCAGGGTCCCGAGAGCAGCACGGCAGTTGCTGCCCTGTGGGTTTGTCTCATGTGCTCCCAGTTTTGTGTGTCCCAGGAATGAGGGCTAGAGAAGGAAATATAAGTAATATTTTAAAACTGTCCCATGAATAAGACAGAAAACTGCCCCCTGGCATCCGCAGCTTCAGATTGGGCAGGGCCAGGCCAGGTCCTCAGCACCTGCATTTCTAACGAGCCACCCTGTGCATGCTGACACCACTGGTCAGGACCATATCTGGAGCAGCCAAGGTATTAATGAAACAGGAACCAAAGGAACGGCTCCAGGCAAGGTGCCAAGATGTGTGTCTTGCAGTCTTGAGATCTTCCTTGCTGGTCAGGGTTGGGGACAGTGAAGTGGTACCACTGAGGGTCGAGAATGGGTGATGACTGTTCCCCTCCTTGGCTGAAACCATTGCTGAAACCCTCTTCTGCTGTGGTCTGCCACCTCCTGATTGACCGTTGGTCAGTATTTATGGCGATTTCCAGATAGGCAACTGTGTGTCATCCCTGAGCTGACCCTTTCTTTCCTCAGGAAAGTGGGCAAGTGGCCTTGATCCAGACAGGGACTCCCAGACCCAGCCTCCCCCAGACCTCAGCTCCCCACATTTTACCTCTTTACCCCTGGTCACTCCCTCTCTCACTTTGGGATTAGGGACCAAGGCTAAGCCGAGACATCACCTATGCTCATCTTGAATCTGGGATTTTTGTCTCACTTCTCTCCGGTCAAGAGACACTAGCACTTCTGACTGTGAGGTGACACGGACACTGCAGCTGCTAACTATGTGGCCTGGGGCCTGTGATATATAAAACATCTCACCTCTGCCATCTCATTGATCCTGCTCCAGGGCCCTGAGAGGCTGATAGGAGCAAGAGGATTTTTATGGATTTTTTTTATTGTTATACACATGAGACTCTGTATAACCTTGAACTCCTATCTTCCTACATAGCTGAGACTACAGACGTGTACTACCATACCCGACTAATTTTTGTATTTTTTGTAGAGACAGGGTCTTGCTGTGGGCCAGGCCCACCGATCCCCACCCTCTGGGACCTCAAACTCTTGTCCTTAAGCTATCCTCCCACCTCAACCTCTCAAAGTGCTGGGACTATAGGTGAGAGCCACTGTGCCTAGCCCAGCGCCTGGATTCTTGTTAGTTGCCCAGATTCCCTGACTCCCATGAAGAGCTCTATGTATGTGTGCACACATGTGCACGTGCATGTGGGGTGAATGCCTGCATGTGCCTGTGTGTCCACTTGTGTGTGGAGGAGCCCACAGGTCTGGGTGTGCACGAGTGTAGACCCATGTTGTGGGATGTGCATGAGGGTGTGCGCACATGCATGACAGTGTGTGACTGTTCTTCCCCCACCATTTAGAAATGGCCCAGAGACTGGGATGATTATAAAAATCCACTAACTGTAATATTTGCTTCAAAGCTTTTCATATGGATATGGCAAGTGGAGCTCTCTTGGAACTAGGCCCCAGAAGGTTCTCCTCAGCTGGTGGAAGGTGAACAGGAAGGAATAGTGTTATTACAGGCTAAACCTTGAGTCTCCAATTGCCTGCCAGAGAGCTCTTCCCTCCCACCTGAATTTACCTCTGGGGAGCTAGTTAGGACAAGCTATACTCTGAGGTGAACACCAAATCACCTTCTAATGCCACAGCTTTTGAGTTCTCCCTTCTGGGCCAGGCCTGGGTCAGGAAGAGAAAAGACTCTGGGTGAAAAAGCACACCGTTCAGAGCCTTTCAGACAAATATTTGAGAATCACCAATTACCTGATCCTCAAAGATGTGCCTTTAACTTCCTGTGGGCCCGCGTTGCTGGGGCAGGCAGCTGGGCGGCTCCCTGGAACCCCGACTGTCGCACACATATTGCAAGCACATGTTTTTTCTGCACATGGAGCTGCTCACAGTAAACCCGTGCTGAAAACCACATTAAAATGAATTGGAGGAGAGCGAGTCACTTTGTAACATGCTTTATTTTATTTTATTTTTGACTTGGAAAGAAGCATATCTTGGCTGCTAATCAAAGAACTGGTGGGGGCCTCTTAGCAGAAACCAAACCGGTCTGGGCCAGACCCACCCAGCCCCACCCCTGGGACAGCAACTATGGCTGGAGGGAGCTGAGGGAGGCTCCCAGACCATGGGTGGGCCATGTGGCTGGTCTAGACCCTGGAGAAGCTTGGTGCCAGCCCCGGGTCCCCTGTATCCAAACTGGGGGATCCCGGATCCCTTTTCTCCTTTTCCCCAGCCTCAGTATTCCTAACTGCAAAAGAGGTTCCTTGAGTGTCCTTATTAGTCAGCAGGAACTGTGGCTCCCATGGAGAGAATATATGTAAAGATCATGGTACGGAAGAGGGCAGTGACTCATGGTCCCACCACAGCTTCACCCTGACTTGCCCCTCGACTTTCTCCTGACAGCTTTGAAAGATAATTTGAACCATGGGGATTCCCAGGGTGCTAGCACCTGAGATTGATCACTCAGGTGCTGAGATTTATACCTTTGTGTTCAACCACCCTCCCAATATCCCTCTTAGATGTCCTCCACCTTCCCCATATGTCCAAGAGCAACTTCTGGCCAAGCACAGTGGCTCACAGCTTTAATTTTAGCACTTTGGGAGACTGAGGCCAGAGGATCATGTGAGGCCAGGAGTTTGAGACCAGCTTGGACGATGCAGCAAGACCTCATCTCTACAAATAAAACATTTTTTAAAAAATTATCTTGGAAGGCTAAGGCAGGAGGATCTCTTGAGCCCATGAGTTTGAGGTTGTAGTGAGCTACTCTGGGTGACAGAGCAACAGAGCAGAGATCCCCTCTCAAGCAAACAAACTAAAACATAACAAAAACTACTCCCCAGAACCACTTCTAATTCTCTGTTCACTCTTTCTGGTCTATCCGCTATTGAATCTGGAAACCTCAAAGTCCACTTCTCCTCTCCTTGGCTACCCCAGTTCCAGGGGATCATCATGTTCTTAGATCCTTCTGTCTACCCAACCCTTGAACCAATCTCCTCTTTGTTGCCCCCCTGCTGATTTATTAGCTTAAATCTCATCCAACACTTAGAGGGCCTCAGCTACCTCCACTCTTCCCCTACCTAGAGCAAGCTGTCTAAATCGGAAATCTAAACATCTCCCTTCCCTGTTTGAGACCCTTCAGTGGCTTCCCATCCCCTTCTGGATATAAGCCAAACTGCATATGTGTCTTTGTGCAGAAAAGGAAAAGGCACCCCTTCCTTGAGGCACATGACTGCCATCTGCTGGAAAGCTGTAGTAATAAATATTCAAATCTGTGATGACTGGGCAATGTGATGGCGCCCCCTAGGGTTGTGCATGCAACCATGCAACCCATATCCATCTGCTGGTGGCTTCCAAGATCCTGTTAGCTTTCGAGCCTCACTTCCACCACTTTGCCCCACTCACATCTTATGAAGCTGTCTGAGGCTCTCTAAATGCACTGGAACATGGAAATGAAGAATGTAGATTTTGGAGACAGAATCCCAGCTCTGCCCCTGTACCTACTAGAATATTCCTTAACCTCTGTGTCCTTAGTTTTCTCATTTGTAAAAATGAGGATGCTAGGAATACCTTTCTCATGGGGTTGTGGTAAAGACTTGTTCCAAACAGGGCTTGACATGTTGTGATGCTATGCTGGTTTTCTGTTATTATTATCATCCCTCACCCCTGGCCTGCTGCGTGCGTGCTTTCTGCTGAGAACTCTCTCCAGCCCTTCCACCTACCTGTTCTTTGCCTGGTCAACTTCTTAGAAAGACTTTCATGGCCAGGACAGGGCAGGTACCCCTCCATCACTCCTCTAGACCCCAGTCCCTGGGTACCCCTGTGGCATAGCTCTAGAACAGCTATCCTTGTCCCTTGGATGTCCCTTGGATGTCCTTGGGCTATAAGCTGCTTGCTGACAAGGACAAGGTCTTATTTGGGTCTAGCCTAAACACCAGCTATGTAACACTGGTCCTACAGTAGAAACTTCCCAGAGTTTGTCTTGAGAATCAGCTTAACTCTTTTTGAGCATTTTGCTGTTTAACACTGGCTTTAAGCAAAGTAGTCTTTACATTGGTTCTCAGTTCAAAAAGGTAAAATAGATGAGATTTTCTTAATAAACATCATTTATTTAATAGGTGGCATAAATGACAAAGGAAGCCAAGAGGGAAAAGTGAATAACAATTAACACTGATTGACCACTACAGCAAGCTTATTGAGTTATCAAATTCTAACAATGGCAACCCTATTCATGATCCAGTTCCCTATTCACAGTCCTGTTTTACAGATGAGGACACTGAGGCCTGTGGGGTTAGGTAACTTTCTTAAGGCCCCTTGACTAGTAAGGGTTGGATCCAGGATTCCAGCCCAATCTGAGCGACTACAGAGGTGGGTCTGAGCTCTGCCTGTCCTGCCTCCTTGGGAGAAGTAGGGGATTATGGAGGTCTCTAGGGGCTACTGGCTCCTCACCTAAAGTCTTAGAACTGGGGATATAGTGTGGGGTGGGCAGGGCCTGCAACCCTGGGGCAGAGAAAGGAAAGGGTAGGGCAAGTACAGTGGGAAAGGGGGGTACCCAGACCATTTTTTTCTTGGCATCAAGGCCATCTCTGTAGGAGCTGTGAGATCGTATACCAGGAGGCAGAAAGTAGAATGGGCATCACAAGCCAGGATTCTCAAAGTCAAGTCCCAGTTCTGCCACCTGCTTCTGTGTGACCCTGGGGGAGTTGCAAACCTCTTTGAGCCTCTGCCATAACTGCCTCAGGCCTTCATTCAGACTCAAACCAGGCAGCTGGTGAGAAAGGCTTCGTAAATTGGCCCCAAAGAGAAGCAGTGTTTGTGGGAAGTGTCTGGGGAAGGAATTTTCTAATTAGGTCGGTAGTTGCCTTTTTGAAGGAAATGGGATGCCTGGGATTGAAGGGGTTAATGTTTCAAACAGGAAGTGGTGCCATTTCAGACCAAGACCTTTCCTACTGGGGCATGACTTTGTCTGCCATCCCTGAGGCAGGGCCCATGCAGCATGAGCAAAGCCCACAAGGTCTAGGTTGGACATCTTCTTTTGCTATTCAGCTTGGGGAAAAGGTTGGTGTGGGCTCTCCATGGAACAGTTTTAGAAAACTTATTGGTTTAGGGGTCTGAGAAGGGGTGAGGAGCATCCAGCTCAGGGAAGGATACCTTGTGGTTTGTACCAGATTTTCTGGTTTATTTTTAAAATAATTTATTGAGATAAAATAAACACAACATAAAATTAACCATTGTAAAGTGAACCATTCAGCGGCATTTAGTATCATCACAGTATTATATAACCACCACCTCTCTCTGGTTCCAAAACATTTCTCTCACTCCCAATTAAAACCCTGTACCCATTAAGCACTTTCTCCCCATCTCAGCCCCTTTCATCTGACCCTCCAGCCTCTGGAAAGCACCAACCTACTTTCTGTCTCTGTGGATTTATCTATTCTGAATAGGTCATAGAAATGGAATCACACAATACGTGCCCTTTTGTGGCTATCTTCTTTCATTTAGCATAATGTTTTGGAGGTCCATCCATGTCGTGTCATGTATCATTACTAAATTCTTTTTTATATCCATCATCTCATCTGTCTATGGATATTAGGGTGTTCACCTTTTGGCTGCTGTGAATAACACTGCTATGAACAATAAGCATGTGTGTATAAGTAGTTATTTGATTTGAACACCTATTTTTGATTCTTTTGGGTACATATGTAGAAGTAGAACTGCTGGGTCAGATAGTAATTTTATGTTTCACTGTTTGAGCCCCCACCACACTGTTTTCCACTGCAACAGCACCATTTTACCTTTCCACTAGCAATGTACACCGAAGGTTCTTCTTCTTTTTTTTTTTTTTTTTTGAGACAGTCTCACTATGTTGCTCTGGGTAGAGTGCCATGGCGTTACAGCTCACAGCAACCTCAAGGTCTTGGCTTAAGCAATTCTCTTGCCTCACCCCCCAACCAGTTGGGACTACAGGCACCTGCCACATGCCCGGCTATTTTTTGGTGGCAGTTGTCATTGTTATTTGGCAGGCCCGGGCTGGATTCGAACCCACCAGCTCTGGTGTATGTGACTGGCACCCTAGCCACTGAGCTACAGGCACTAAGCCATACACCAAAGGTTCTAATTGCTTCACATCCTCACGAACCACTTGTTATTCTCTGTTAGTTTGTTTTTTTAATTACAGCCAGTCTGGTGGGTGTGAGGTGACATCTCATTATGACTTTGATTTACATCTGCCTAATAATAAGTGATATTAAGCATTTTTTCATATACTTGTTAGGCACTTGTATATCTTCTTTGAAGAAATATCTTTTCAAGTCCTTTGCCCCTTTTTAAATTGAGCTGTTTGTCTTTTTGTTGTTGCGTTGTAAGATATAGTCTGGATATTGAAGTCTTATTGAATATATAATTTGCAAATAATTTTCTCCCATCTTGTAGGATGTCTTTTCACATTCTTAATCATATGCACTGATGTACAAAAGTTTTTAATTTTGATAAAGTTCAATTTATCTGTTTATCTATTTTTTTCCTTCTGTTGCTCCTGCTTTTGGTGTCATATCTAAGAATTCATTGCTAAGGTAGTGAAGATTTACTTCTGTATTTTCTTCTAAGAGTTTTGTGGTGTTAGCTTTTATATTTAGCTTGTTGATTCATTTTGGTTTTTGGTTTTTGTTTTTTGTTGTTGATTCATTTTGAGTTAATTTTTATGTATGGTGTGAGGTAGGGATCCAACTTCATTCTTTTGCATGTGGATATCCAGTTGTTCTCAGAACCATTTTTCTCCACTGATTTTCCCTGTTGAAAATCATTTGTCCATAGATATATAATTCTGGGTTGTTTGTTTTGTTTTTGAGACAGAGTCTCACTTTGTTGCCCTGGGTAGAGTATGGGGCATCATAGCTCACAGCATCCTCAGTCTCTTGGGCTTAAGCAATCCTCTTGCCTCAGCCTCCTGAATAGCTGGGACTACAGGTGCCCACCACAATGCCTGGCTGTTTTTAGAAATGGGGTCTCAAACTCCTGAGTTCAGGCAATCCACCTGCCTTGGCCTCCTAGAGTGTTAGGATTACAGGCATGAGCCACCACCCTCAGACTGGTTCTAGTTTATTTTTAAAGCCTGAGTTCTTACACTGGCTCCAGCACTTTGCGGTGTATAGAGGGCCTCCCCTCTCTCAGCCTCCATTTCCTTCTTTGGGAAATGAAAGCTTGAGTTAACTTTCCCAAATTTAACTTCAAACAAGGAGGCACATCCTGAGTTGTGATCACCTTATGTGGGCCACTTCTGAATTGGTTTTGCCAATGTGGGGTGGGAATCATCTCTTTCTGTTTTTGCAGAGACACTTTCCCCTTTTCCTTTAGGTTAGCTGCTGAAAATCTTCAGGGACTGTAGCTAATTATCTTACCACAGTCCTGGTGTTGGAACTGGATTTTCAACCTAAAACTCTTGTGGAGTAGGGGGTTCTAGGGTTCCCATTCACCTTTCTGTTCATTTATTCCACAACTCTAAAAAAGTTTGCCCAATAAGTTGGAAATAACATACCAGAATTGGGTCTGATCTCTGCTATGTTGCCAGAATTATGGTTCTGTGGTTAGTGCAATAGGAATACTGTGGTCTTGAAGGTGCCAGAAAACATAGTAACTGATATCCACTCCCCAAGAACCTCCCCCTCAACAGTTTTTGAATGTGACCTGTTCTCTTCCTTCCTTATCAAGAAAGAAAAGTAATATTTGTATAGAGTACCTGCTCTGTGTAGGGGTGGAGGCAGGGATTAATCAGCTTGTACCTGTAATTCTTACCACAGCCATGTGAGGGCAGTAGAGTGGGCCCCTGTGACAGGTAAGGGTTGGCCTGGCCTGGATGTGCCTGAGGGGCCCTGGGAGAGATTCCCTCAGTGCTGGTGTGGATCTGCCAGGAGGGATTAGAGACCTTACTCAGCCTCCTTTTTGGTGAGGCCCCTGAAGAATTCCTCTGACCTTTACCAGAAGTGAAACCTCTGTTTTCTTGAGCCTCCTGGAGATGCTTCCCCTCCTAGGAAGCCTCAAGGCCAAGCCTAATCCTAACCCTAACCCCTTTGTGTCTGATGGTTGACAATGGGGGAAGCTTTCCCAGTTCAATTTCTTAAACCCCAACTTACCCTTAGCTTCATTATATTTTCCTACCCAAGCATTTCCTCCTCTCTATCTTTACACCTGCCTGAGTGTCAGAATGCCCAGTTGACCTTCACCTAATAAGGTATTACCAACATCAGCTGCACAAGGACCTTGACTGAGTGGAAATGCTGAACTTGGCTGTGAGCCTGGCCCAGCCTTGTCCCTCTTGAGCCGTGTAACTTTGGGCAAATAATCCTACCTGTTTGGAGCCCCATTCCTCATCTATAAAAGGAAGAATGGAACTTGACAGTCAAATAAATGGTCTCAACATTTGGTGGGTTATGGACATCCCCACTCCTACCTCATACAGAGAATCAGATGAAACTCTGGATCCTTTCCTGAAGCATGCCCATGCCCAGGCACAGAGACTCTTGCTTATAGGAACTTAGAGGGTTCCCCAATCACTCATGGAACCCAAACCTTAGGTTTTTCAGCTCAGATGGTAGAACAAAGAGAGACCCCTAATTCTTGCTGGGCTACATTTTATATGGACTAGGGGTCACAAATTTCAAGGTACTTTCCTGTCCACCTGAGTGGCCCAGCCCTTTCTTGGCTAGGCCTTGGGGAATGACATATTTAATGTGGATGGGGCAGGAGGCCTTTTAGGACCTCTCCAACCCTCCCAGGAGGGGAAGAGATAGAGCTCAGCTGCTTCCAGCAAAACTTGGGCTGGGCCCAGCTTCTCTCCCACCCATCTGTAAAATGGGGCTGAAGTGAGAACCCCCTGGTGGGAATGTGTTAGCACAGGGAGCCTGGTGCTCCCTTACAGTGAGAGGAGAAAAGCTTCCTTTGCTTCTTCCCATTAGTGGGGCTCATGCCTGTTTCCCTAGCTGGGACTGAGTCACAAAAATTCTTTTATGATCTATTTTCTGGCCCACACTCCTGTTTTCTTTGGAAATCTGAGCAACATCCTGAATTTCCTCTGCCTAATTTTAGTTTCTGGGAACTGCAGCCAGATTATGTCAGGCTGAATATTAGATGCCATTGGTCTTCCCAGGCTGGGCTCTGTCACCAGCTCCCTGCAGCTGCCTGGTCCCATGGGGTCAGGTGTGGGCCTGAGAGATTGTGGTTGTCAGCTATGGTCAGTGCTGTGGCTGGGAATGAAGGAGATCTTTCTTCTCTGTAGAAAGATCTTTCTTCTCTTTCAGCATTGGGTGTCCACCTGAGTGCAGATCTGGGGAAGGTTTTCCAAAGGCAGGAGGCTGTTCTCACTCAGCAGCCAGTTGCTACAGAGTCCCCAGAGCCAAGAACCTACTGCACGTTAGAAGTGAGCAAGCCCCTCCTCTATGAAAGTGGACCCTATCCTCCCACACTCAGCAGGGAGCACCTTCTAACAACCATATCTGATCTCATCACCTGGGGCCAGACCCAGGGTCCTGGACCAGACTGACACCCACTAGCTTCGCAGGCTTCTGCATCTGTTGGAGCCACTTGGAGACCCAGCAGGTGCTGCCTCCAAGAACTCAGTAGCTCCAGGCAGCTGGAGCTAGTCCTTCCAGGCAGTTGCTGGATGCAGAAGTTTCTCACTTGAAGCTGCATCCTGAGGTTTCTTCTATCATCAAATCATAAAGCTTGGAGGGGCCATCCTCCTCACAGGATCAATGCAGCAAGGCTCCCCAACTCCCTTGATTCTGCTGACTTTCATGGGAGGCCTGTGGGGTCTGTGTTTAGCCCAGAGGTGGCTGGTCCAGGATGGAGGGACTTACTGTCCAGTTGAAGCCTCCCAGACTAGACAGGCAGCATGGTTTGGAGGAAGGAACACTGCACTGGGGATCAGACCAACCAGGCTCGAGTCCTGGCCTGTGTCGTGTATCCACTGGATACTCTTGACCAGCTCCCATCTCCTCTCAGATTGTCTATTTCTTTATCTTTACTCAGGGTAAGAAACTCCCCCCTCTTTTTTCACAGAGAGAATAAAAGAGGCTTTGATCCTTCCTTGAATTTGCATCTGGCCTGGTTCCTGCTGACTTTGATCAAGTTCATAGCCCTCATGTCCTGTCCCAGGGATGGGTTGTAGCCTCTTTATGAACAAATGGTGCTAAATAGGGCAATAGTCCAGCTCTACCCAGAGCACTAAGGGGCAGTGGCGTCTGTGCCCAGGGAGCCCTAAGCTCCCACCTGGACCCCAGTCCTTTGATGTCCATTGCTTGGCTGTGCCTAAGGTGTGTCTATGTGAGGACATCACCTGAAGGTACTCACATAGGCACACACTTACAGCCATACACAGGCACACACACAAACACAGCCATGTAAATACAAGCATGTCATACAGCATGTCAGGGCCACCAGGAATGTGATACATACACAGATATGCACATACATGCCCACAGGTAGGCCCACATCTTCCTCCTGAGGCTTCTGGCAGCTTCTTTTGCTCACACTGGGGGTTGGCCTGGAACAGAAAGAGCTCTGGAACTAGAATGAGAATGTTTTCATTCTTTCTCAATGTTGGTATATGCTAACCCCCTCTGTGCCTCAGTTTCCTTGACTATAAGTATGCTCAGATCAGAGTCATAATGTCTGTGTTGGATCAAAGGGAATACTTTGTTTGCCACAACCATCCTCCAGGGATGTATTCCTGGGGGAGAACACCTGGGCCAGGTGCCACCAGACTACTGGGCCTGGCTGCCAGGCCCCCCAGATACACTGACTTCCTCCCTCTATGTACTGGGACCAAGTACCTCTTATGGAGGCTGGTGAGCTCAGTAACAGGGGTGCCGGCCAAGCCAGGGTCATCAGTGCTTGTTGCCAGATAAAGGCCAGGACTGCTGAGGTCCAAGGCAGGGATCCATGCTCATCCCTAGAAGGCTCCAGGCTCAGCTAGAGGTGGGTGGGCGAAAGCTGAGAGTGAGGCCCCTGGAGGCCCATGGTTTAGTTTCTAGGCCTCTGACAGCACTGGGGGCTCTTCTAAGCCAGCCACACAGGGTGATTCAGAGCACTGAGCATCTCACTCTTTTCACCAGTGTTCCTATCTGAGTGTAGTCAATGTCAGAAGGCAGCACGTGGACATTCCTTGGCCTGCCACACCGAACACTGAGGCTTCTCCTATCGTCGGGTCATAAAGCTTAGAGGTGCCATAGCTTTGACATGGACAGTAAGCCCCCTTAGCCTAGTGGCATAGGAGAGTCTCTGGCAATGAGGGTAGCAGAAACTTGTCTCAAGGCTGGGACTCTTGGGTGCTTGATGCGAGGGCTACACCTACAGTGACTCCTTATTGCTCCAGGGAAAAAATGGCCTGGCTGGCCTGGGAGCTGAGCCATTATAGGTTCTGTTAAACCATCCTAAGAAAAAGCATCTTACAGCCCTGCTCTAGGCTGAAGATAGACAGGCCTTGCTGGTCCCTGGCCATGGCAGTCTTCAAGAGCCATGTGTGAATAAGAATGTCCCTATTCCCAGGACATGGGATCGTTCCCTGGGGCAGGCCAGTATGGTTGATAGTATTCGTGTAACTACTTCCAACCTTATAGGAAGTGACCCCTCAGAAGTGTTTTCCCACAGACCAGAGAAGGCCAAGTTCTACTGAGGTCCAATTCTGCCAAGACTGTGGACTCATAACCTAGACACTCCCCCACCATGAATGGTTAGAAATGCGTGTAAAAGATACAATTGTGCAAGAATTATTGAAAATACACAGCCAAATTCATAATATGGGAATGGGCTTCAGTTGCCCCAGGAACAGGATCAAGGAAGTGAAGGTTTAGCTGTGGATGTTGTAGTCACTGTGGGGTAGGGGCGCATGAGGATGTGGGCCACCTGAGCCAGCACAGAGCAGGGGCTTGGGTTCCTCTGTCGCAGCAGGAAGTTGGAACTGAAACTCGGTGAAAGAGGCGCCTCAGGAAATTCCATGTCTGGCTCACAAAGGCAACAAGGAAGCATGTCCACCTCTGTCTGTACTCTGGGTGGGGAAAGATTAGTCTGAGAAAACAAAACCTTGACCTCTTCCTCGTACACGTTTAAGGCTCAAATTGACCCTACCTCTGTGACCACCAAATGAGTTCTTGGTTGGAACTATAAATGATTCAGGTGAAAACCCCCAAATAAAATATTAGCTATTCAAATCCAGCAGTGCATGAAAACATCATAGATCCTGACCAAATGGGGTTCTTTGGAAAATCTGTTCCTGTAATTCAGCTCATTCACAGATTAGAAGAGAATAGCATTGGATGAAATTCAACACTTATTCATGATGAAAACTCCTGGCAAACTAGGAAAAGAACTTCCTGGCACATAGATCTGAGCTACTGCCTCCCCAGCAAGCATCACACTTGTGTGGGACAACAGGAGCCCTAAATTCATGAATGAGATTTGGAGGTAGCTGTTCTGACTTGTACTCAGCATTGCCTTGCAAGTCCTAACCTGTGTGATACATGTATGCTGAGGTAAGGGAATAAAAGGTAAATAGATCAGAAAGTTCTTTATGACAAAAGACAGTGTTACTAAAGCGCAAACACAAGTCACAGACTGGGAGGAGATATTTGCAAAGCATAAAATTGACATGGGGCTGGGATCAGAAATATAGGAAGAACTCCTATAAAAAGAACAATCCAATAGGAAGATGGGTCAAGGACACAAACAGGCACCTCACAGACAGGGGAAACAGAAATGGCTCAAAAAAGATGTTCAGCCTCATTAGCAAAGTGGAAAATGCGCGTTCAAACCACAGCGAGATCCCATTTCACACGCACCCCACCAGCACAGCCAGTGCAGTCTGGGGCTCCAGGACAGGAGGGGTTTACAGAAGGCGAGAGACGGGAGGCAGCCTCCAACCGCACTGGGGAGGCTCATTCCTGATTCTTGTTGTCCTTCAGGACTCAGTTCAGGCCTACAGGGCGGGGGACAGGGAGCTGTAGCCAGTGGGGCAATACTATTTGGGTCCTGCCCCAGGCCCTATGGGGCCAACTGAGACTCTGCCTGTTTGGGGTCAGCTGGTGTCAGGGCCCTCCTCCCAAGCAGCCAGATGTTCCTCTGGCTGCAGAATCTGGGCCCAGCCTGCAAAATTATGGGGCAGGACAGAGGGAGAAGGGGATGTGGGTGAGCTGGCCAGACCATCCTTCCCTTGCACGCAGACTGACTGTCCCCTGAGAGATTCTGCATCTCCAGCTATCCATTGTCTACCACCACCATATCCCTAAGCTCAGAAAGGCCAGAAGGAGGAGATTTGGGCCCATTTCCCTTCTCCTACCACGCTCTAGCCCAGGCATGAGCAGAAAGTAGGCGTCAGACACTGAGGCCAGCCTTTGTCTGTCTGCTGCCCCTGCAATGACTTTACTTCTGGCCTAAACCTTTTTCCATCTGCCCTTTAGTGAGTCCATCTGGGCTCCCAGAACCCTGGGATAGGGCCGTGTGGATGCCAACTTTGCCCATGGGCCAGAAGCTGTCTCTGTTGCTCCAGGCCAGTGTCTGGGTGCTGAAAGACAAGGTGATGGGATCCCCAACCTAGTAACTGCACTCTGCCTGAGCACAGGGGGCTTCCTGTCCCCTTACTTGAACCTGTACATAGATGGTGCCACTGATAAAGGTGTTTCTGAATTTAGGACCCTCTCTCTTACCTTTTCTGAGTTAGACCATCTCTTTCCTCTTCTTGTTGGAACAAGACTACCTTCTCAGGTTCTCTGTAAGGAGAGGTGAACAGGAGAGTTTTCTAGAACTTTGAGCTCTTGGTGGTACTGTGAAGACTCATTCTTACATATGGTATAAATGATTGAGAGGGGGGATAACGAGGTGCCATTCTCAGAGGATGAACTGGGGTTTAACCCTGGGTCAGCTACTATTCCAATATGCAATTGGGGCCCTGAACTATTTAACACCCAGATCTGTTTTCTAATCTGTATAAAGGACTGAGTGTGATAATTCTAAGAGCATTCCTATCTTTGCAATTGCATGAGAAATTCACTTTTTAATATAACAATACAAATAACATCTACCCTTTCTCGGATATCCACTCTAATTTTGCATTCTCTAGCAGGTTCGGGAGCACCAGAAGGTGGCCTTGATTACCTTTGTTTTATGTGCCAAACAACTGAAGTTCAGAGAGCTAAGTAACTTCCTGGAGGTCACACAGCTTGTTGGAGGCTGCAGGCCTAGAGAGATGATGACTAAGCTTTAAGTTGTCAGACAACCGCTGCAAGATCCTACACAAATGCCTTTGTGTTGCTCAAATGTGTTTTAAACTATTCAGGGGGCAATAACGTGAAAGCCAGATTGTATTGCATGATCTTCCAGGCTGGAAAATACAGGCAGTCCGAAGAAAAACCCATCCTTAGTGAAGGTCTATGCCAGGTGGGGAAAGGAGCCTCATCAAGTGCTCCTTCAGTTGCCATGGCAACCTCCTGTCAGGAAAGGTGCGATTCCAAGTCTGACCCTGAGGGTCAAGAAGTCTCTGCCACCTGCCCCATGATCCTTCCTTTCCTGCCCCTTTCCCCCACCCCACCAGGCTGTCCCTCTTTGGCTCAGGAGTATGACAGCTGTATATTCATACTCAGCTCAGAAATCCACCCAAAAGCCCAGGGGGCAGGAGATAGCTGGGTGGTCACGGCCCCTTGACCACCTGCTGTGGACAGAGCAGCTTCCCTTCCATTTGTTACCTATCAGGATCTGGGAAGCAATTTTGTGGAGACAGCTCAGGAGTCTAACAACCTGATCCTCAGAAATCCACCGAAGAGAACCCTGAAAGATAAACATATGTAGGGAGGACCCCCCCCCCACCACCACCACCACTGTATTCCCCCTCCAAATGGCTGCAGAGACTGGATCACTGAGCTGACACAGCCGCTTGGGAGATGAGCACAGACTGCCCAATGCCACGGAGCAGGCAGCTTCCATGTAAGCACAACATCCCCAGAGATGCATTATGGATCTCATTCATGTGCTGCTCCCCTGGGTGCCTAAGAACCCAGGGTGGGGGAATTCAGGCCTGCCCATCCCTTGACCACCTTGAGCCTAGGAGTCAGGAGACAGCTGGATGGATGGAGGGGGGGGGGGCGCTCCCATCCCACCTGCTGTGGACAGAGCAGCTTCCCTTCCATTTGTTACCTATCAGGATCTGGGAAGCAATTTTGTGGAATGGGAAAGGCTTACTCTCTTTTGGAAAATGTTCAATAAACTGCTGCTCTGAGCCCCTGTCCAACAAGAGGTCTGTCTGGGGGTCCCTTCAGCCACAAATTCTACTTCTGACAGAGACCCCAGAAGGCTCAGCCTCCAGCATTAGAAAGAGTCCTCACATTCCCAGCTCCCCTGACCAATCACTGGGATGCAGATGGCCCCACAATAAGGCCAGGGCCTTTTCTGGAGGCCAAGTGAATCCTCACCTGAGGCTGGGAGCCACCTGGGACCCTCAGTTTGCCTTCAGAGGAGCAGAGACCCAAGAGGGAAAGGGAGGGGGCATTCGGCCATTGAAGATGATGCAGATTGGGTCCCCAGGGCTCCTCCTTCCTTGCAGGGGAGGAGCCAGTGATTTGTCTTTAGTGTTTAAAACTCTGCTACCATTTCCCTCTGAAAGTCCCAATGGCCAGAGAGACTTGCCTGTTTTTTGCTGTATTTTGGGGGATCTTGTCTATTCCCCTGGAGAGCTGATTGCCTTCATCGGTGAGGGCTGCAGGAGAGTTGAGGCTATGGGTGCTCCTTGCAGCCCTTTGGGGTTCAGAGCCCTTGCCGAAGTCAGGCAACCCCCTCCGTGGTCTAGAAGCCCCCTCTGCCACTCTGCCTCACGGCCCCTTGACCTTAGGTGTGCAGCTCTGTTAAGAAGGATTCTTTCCCAGTGACACGGAGCATGGCAGCACTGACCCCATGTCCAAGTGGGTCAGGAACTACACGGCTCAGCTCCCTTGGCTGTGCTTGGTGTCATCTTTCAGGCCAAAGCACTGCCAGCCGCCGGCAATATGGGACCCTGCAGATATTTATGATTTCTTTCTGGATGAAGAAAAAAGAGGAAGAGCACTTCAAACAATAACTTCGGATTAACAACCTGATCCTCAGAAATCCACCCAAGAGAAGCAGCTGAATCACTGAACCCTGAAAGATAAACATATGCAGGGAGGACCCCCACCCACCTCCGCCACTGTATCCCCTCCAAAAGGCTGCAGAGACTGGATCACTTACTTTTGTTGTAATGAAATCCCTTTAAAGTCCTGAGGGACATTCCTGGAAGACTTGAAATCTCTCCACTGAGCAAATTGTAACCCAGCTTGCCCTCATCAAAGTGTCCTCAGCTGTGGAAAACCCAAACCATTCTCAACTGAGAGCCAAGGAGTACTTTTTCCTGCAGGATTCTTGCCCTTCCATTATCATGTCATCGATTCTGGGACTTTTGTCAGCCAGAGCCAATTTGGAGGAAAGCCACTCTGTAACCCACTGGGAATAGTGCTAATGACAAATACATTAATGCAATTAAACTGCCCTTTCATAACCCATTATGTTCACCTGTTCAGAGATGAATTATCTTTCTAGTAGGTGACACAACCAGGACAGTGTCAGAGTGGCCCCAGTGGGCATCCAAACCAGTCACTAATGATGCTCATGTGCCTTTTCCGGGAACTCTCCCCAAGGTTACAGTTCTAACTCACTTGCAAAAGCAGGGAATTCTTAAGGCAAGAACCAGGGCTTTGGAGCATCTCTGGGTTCCTGCCCTTTGCCACCTGGGGGACCTGGGACAACTTCATAACTGCTTGTCTCCATTTTTATTGGCTGTAAAGGAAGAATCACAATACCTATGATGTGGATGCACAGAGAACAAGTATAACACCCAGGGGAGCATTACAGGTGTGTCAGGGAGTGTGTCTCTTGTTCTTGTCATCTTTATAGACAGGCAGTGAGAAGTGGGAAGAAAGCACTTGGTAGCGGCAATGCGCTCAGAAAAATCACGCATCTAAACTCAAGAGTCCAGGGCTCAGGAAGCTTGTCAGCTGTTGGGGGCAGGGAGTGGGTGCTGTGGAGACTGGAGTTTAATGTAAGGGCCAGCCGCTCTCCACACTTGGATATCCCTGGCAGGTGACTGCCCTCACATTAGCGGTCTGCACAGTAGGAGCCCATAACTCATGCCTTCTGCTAGAGCATGGGGTGGTCAGGAACTTCTTACTGGGTTTCTTTCCAAATGGTCTGAATGCAAAAGGCTGTGCCACCTGGAACCTGGGAGTGCCCCTAGGAGCCTGAGTTTTGTGCTGTCCCTGGCTAAGCTGCCTCTGGCAGGTGCTTGGTGGATTTGCCCCAGGAGCCCCTCAGATCCCTTTAGCCCCTTCAGCCCCTTGATCTTCTTGAGGGTTTGTGGATAGCAGCAGCTGCCCCCGCCCTGAAGGCAGACATGGAGAGCTCGCCCCCGCCTGCAGACCCTCCTTGGTCAACAGCAGGGACTGAAGACCACGGCATTCTACAGGGCAATGGCAAAGATCTAGATAGGACCTCATGGCTACACAGTTTTGTAAGTATCACCCCATCATGGAGGAAAACTGAGGGCCTGTGATAAAGAGCAGAAGAGCCCTATAGAGATGGGACCAGGACATCTGGCTCCTTGCCCTGCACGGCGGCTTTGCCCAGAATCCCCCAGGTGCATAGGCTGCTGCTGCAGCCCTGGAGAGCTTCACAGGGAATCACAGTTCAACTTGGAAGTTTGAGGATGAGCCTCAGCAATGTAACCTATCTTCTCCCAGGAAGCAAAACTCAGTGGCTTTTTCCACCAGGGAGAGGTAGGGAGAGGTGGACACCCCAGATTTCATACCTTCTGGTTCCAGGTTACTGATTCACTTACTGATGTCTAGGAGGTCCTAGTGGCCCCTGGCTCTGACTAATGGGAGGCTGAGATCCAGAGAGGGCTGTGCCCACCTGAGGTTGCAGTGCGGTTCCCAGAGACTGACCCCACTCCCTGTCTGGGGAGCAGGTGCTGGTAGGGGCTGAGCAGGTTTGTTGCTGTGCACTGTGGAAGGCACAAGCTCACAGAGAGGGAGCCTGTCCCCTGACCTCACAGCTTATAAAGAGCAGCAGGGAGCCATCAACAGCCCCTCTGCTATGGTCTGGACATGGATTGCCTGGCCCTGTCAGGTTGCCTGTTGGAATCTGATCCCCAGTGTTGGAGGTGAGGCCTGGTGGGAAGTGTTTAGGTGGGGGGTGGGGGCAGGTCCCTCATGAATGGCTTGGTGCCATTTCTGTGGGAGTGAATGGGATCTTACTCTGAGCTCCCTTGAGGAATTCATGTTGGAAAGAACCTGGCACCTCCCTCCTCTCTCGGTTCCTCTCTTGCTTGTAATCTCCGCACACGCTGCCACCCCCTTTGCCTTTCACTAGGAGTGGAAGCTCCCTGAGCCCCTCACCAGAAGCAAGGCTGGTGCCATGCTTTTTGCTCATTCTGGAGAACCATAAGCCACATAAACCACTTTTCCTTACGCATTACCCAGCCTCAGGGATTCATTTATGGCAATGTGAAACAGCCTAAGATACCTCCTTCTGTAGCCTCTTGGTGCTCATTTTGGTTCCTTTTGCTGGAGAGGCTGTAGGTACGGGTAGGTGTGTTGAGAGAGTCCCTAACTTTGTTCAGAGGAGATCACTCTGATTTTTGTCATAGCTCTGCCACTGTGACCTGGCAAGTCCCTTTTCCTTCCAAGCTGCCCTCTGCATAGCTATAAATTGGGGACAAGAGATGGTCAGGGCCTCTCCCGCACAGAGATGCCAAGTGAGATAAAGGATGTGAACGTGTTTTGCGAATCATGGGGCCTTGTAGAAATGGAGGATGTTTTTGAGTTTCTACCTGTGATGAATCAGGAATAGAGCCAGCCAGACAGAACAATGTGCACACAAGTATCCACACATAGAGATTCACACTTAGACTGAGTGTGCACATACACACAGACACACATGCTCTTGCCTATTTCCACCTGGCGTCTCTGTTGCCCACCCTCCTGTGTACCTCAGCAACAGCAGGGCTCTGACCCTCCGAGGCCCAGAGCCACAGATGCTACCCTAAGGCACCTCCCCAGGGCTAGCCCCTTGATTCCTGCAACCCCTACCCCCACACTGGCTCCAGCTTGGGTTTCTTCTTAGTTGGGCACAGTTGCCCTCGGGACACAAGGCAAAGGGAATGTGTTAGTGCTAGACATCAAAGGGACGCAACTGACTTTGGGAAGGGTTCTGATTTCTTAAAGAAATGAGTTGATTTCATTTCATTTCATTTCATGAGTTTAATTTAATGTTTCAAAAGAAAATGCCATAGTGTTCTCAGCTTGGGCGCAGGGCCAGGATGGCACCTAGGGAAAGGAGGGGAAGAAGCCAGGGGGTGACAGCAGAGGTAGGGGGGTGACGAGGGTGGGGGGAGTGGTGTGGAGACCAACAGAGCCCTCTGCATTCCTGGCTGGGGTAGGAATTTCAAAAACTAACAGGTGGGGCTGGAGCTGGGAGAAGCCATCCAGGGCAGGACCTTTGGCAGGCCACTTCTGGGGCAAGCTGGCACAGTGCTTAAGGCTCAGGTGCCATCCTCAGACTGCCTGAGTTTAAATCAGACTTTGCCACTTACTAGTTGGGTAATGATGGGCAAACCTCTCTGTGCCTCAGTTTCTTCATCTGTAAATGGAAATAGTAATGGCCCCAACCTCATGGGGTTATTGTAGAAATTAGGCTCATTTATACACAGTATGGTGTGTTAGCATAGGTTTAACACTCTGAACAATGTCTTCCTCCATGAATGTGAGATGCTGTGATTTTTTTTCTTTTTATTGTTATCATGACCTTTGTCACTCCACATGGGGCAGATGGTTGGCTCTTGTGAAATTGTAAGACACTGCTCCTCTTTTCCTATGATGACACAGCTAGAACATGACAAACTTTAGCACCAAATGCCTTCCCTAGCTCTATTTTAAGTCACTGTTGCCCCAAGGCAGCTACTTGCATTTTTTTCTGGCTCTAGTGGAAATGGGAAACTGCTTCTAGGGGAAACACTTCTGGGTGAGACAGGGAGATGCCAGGGTCATCTTGGGCAGGGAGAGAGCAGCCCCACCTCTCTCTGGGTCCCCTGACACTTCAGGGCTAGGCAGGGGAGTCAGGGTGGAGTGGGAGCATCTGTAAACAACCTTCTCAAACACAAGTCAGAGGTCCTGAGTCCCTATGCTCTGCCCTATGCCCACACTCCTGGGTGGGCCCTGATGGCTTTTTCAGGCTCGTAGGCAATGACCAGGTAAGAACCACACATTCTACCCTTGCTTTTCCTGTGTTTCTAACTTGGGAATTTTTATCCTTGGCCTTACTGCTCTGGCTGATGCTCTTGAGGACCTAGGTTAGAAAAGCCTAAACAGCAAGTTCACAGGTCAATAGCCTCCTCAGCTCCCGGCAACAGACCTGTGAGTGTCCCCTACTGACAGGCTTATCCTCCCTGTCCTTGCTGTCCCTACCAGATGGCCAGGAGCTCTGGGCATCTCCCAGAGAGACCCTCCAGGACACCATGTGTTTGATTTCCCCTCCCTGCCAGGCAGCCTGGGACAGGAGCTTCGCCCTGATCTACCCTCACTGGGTGGGAAAGGCAGGCAGGGTCCCACTTGGAGACCCACAGCTGTCCAGTTCAGGTCCCTGAGAGGACACACAGGCATCTTTGCAGCCCCATGGGGCAGAGGGTATATGCCTCACCCCATTTTTTTTAGAATACAAAAATGAGACATGGTCCTTGCCCTCAAAAAGTTCACAGGGAAGGTAGTGCTATGGTTTGAATGTTTGTCTCTGCCCAAACTCATGTGGAAATTTAATTGTCATTGTAACAGTATTAAGGGGTGGTTAGGCCATGAGGGCTCTGCCCTCCTGAACAGATTGATGTGGAAGTAGGCTCGCTAGCTCAACAGTGGGTTTTTTATTAATATAAAAGGACAGTTGAGTCCCTCTTGTCTCTCTTTTGCCCTCTCACCTTCCATGGGATGACACAGCAGCAAGGCCCTCATCAGATGCCTAGCCCTTGATTTTGGACTTCCCAACCTCCAAAACAGGGAGGAAATAAATTTCTGTTTTTAATAAATTACTCAGTCTCAGGTATTTCATTATAGCAGCACAAAAAGGACTAAAACAGAGGGATATACAAAAGGTTATCCCATCTAGCATGCTAAGTGGTATGAGCAAGGAGTGCCCAGGGCATGTGGTGATTGGTGGGAAGGTGGGTACCTGAGTCCCCCTGGAGTGCTCAAGGAAGGCTTCCTGGAAGAGGTGGTGCTTACACAGGAGTTAGCTGACCAGTGGGCTGGGTTGGGTGCCATTTCTAGAAACCTAAGACCTAGAAAAGCAAGAGGTGCTCAGAGCACAGAATGCAGCCAAAAGCAGAGTGATGAAAGCATTGGAGGATGACATAGTCAAATTGGCGTTTTAGGACAATTAGGAAAACAGCTCATGTGTTTATCACAAACTGGCCAGTGCTTATATCAAGAAAGAACCTTTTCATGACCTGCCTTTTTCTATAATGACTCTCCCCAAGGGTAACTGCTAATCTGAATTCTAACACCTTAGATTCTTCTGCTTATTTTTGAACTTTAGATAAATGAAATCGAATGGTAAATACTTTTTTGCATCTGCTGTCTTTCACCCGACATTATGTGGCTGGGATTTGTCCATACTGTTGCATGAGGTTTGTCTACTCTTATTACAGTATGGTATTTCATTTTGTCACTAGACAATTTATTAATTTCATTGACTATTGATAGGAACTTGGGTTATTTCTAATTTGGGGTTTTATGAGCAATGCTGCTATGAACATTCTTGTACATGACTTTTGGTGAACATATTTATTCATTTTTATTTTATTGTATAGAAATCTAAGAGTGAAATTGTTAGGTCATGGAATAGCCTTATATTCAGCTTTATTGGAAACTGCCAAATGGTTTTTTAAACTCATCAGCAGTGTTTGAGAGTTCTAGTTTGCTTCACAGCCTCTCTAGTACTTGGTAAAAAGATTAATTGTTAATCTTTTTAATATTAGCCATTCTGGTGGGTATGGGAGAATGTCACATTCTGGTTTAATTTGCATTTCCCTGATATAACTAATGATTTTGGATCCCTCTTCATAAGACCATTGGCCATCTGGATATCTGGTTTTGTAGATATATGTATTCCAGGAATCCGTCTCTATCCAGTGATGCTTTTTCATTCTCTTAATGGTATTTTTTGATGAAAAGAAATTCTTAATTTTCCTGTGGGCCACTTAATCAAAAATTTTTTTCATGGTAGAGCATTCTGTGTACTATCTAAGAATTCAATTCTGATGTTATACAAGTAGTATTCTATGTTTTCTTTAAAATGCTATATTGTTTTACCTCTTAGATTTAGATCTACAATCTGATTAAAATGGAATTCATGTGGTGTGGATTAGGGGTCAGATTCTTTTATTTTTCTGTTTCATTTGGATATCCATTTATTGAAAAATCTTTCCTATATGTCTTCTTTCATTGTTTATCTTCAAGATGGTCTTGACTAGTTTTGGAGCTTCGCATTTTTAAATACATTTTGGAATCAGCCTGCCAATTTCCACCAAAAAAAAAAAAAAAAAAAAAAATCCTCCAAGCATTTTGAATTGGATTTCTTCAAATCTATAGATCAACTGGGGAGAATTATTATGTCTATAACATTGAGTCTTTGAATCCATGAACATAGTATATCTTTCCATTTATTTAGTTCTTCAGTTTCTCTCAGTGATGTTTCATAGTTTTCTGTAGATTTAGTCCTGAGTAATTTAGTCCTAAGTAATTTCATACTGTATGATGCTTTTGTAAATGGTATCAATTTAAAATTATTTTTTATATTTATGTGTTTATGTAGGGATATGGTTGATTTTTAAAAACTGTCTATGTCCTAGCAGTATTGCTAAATTAACTTAATAACTCCTCTTTAGATTTTGTTGGGTAAAAGATGCTTTGAGGGGGTTATTACAGCCATGGTGCAAGACCCATCACTCTTGAAATCAGGGTTGGATGTGGAGGTAGAAGGGGAGGAAGAAAGACTCAGCCAGCCAGGTTATTAGATCTCCTACAGCCACTGTGGGGTATAGAAATCACAGGCAGACTTTGCTCATGCCCAGCCATGGTCCAGGCATGTGTTTTCACATCACATTGAGAGCTGTTGCTCTCATGGGGGACATCTAGCCCAGCCCACCATGACCTTGGGAGAAGGGAAGATCTGGGCTCTGATTCTGTCCTTTAATCAACAATCTGTGTGACCTTGAGCATGTTCCCAAACCTCTCTGGTTTTTGTCTTCTCACTAGCAGAGGAAGGTCAGCATACCAGGGTACATTTGTCTCTCACCCAGTAGATGCCTGATTAAGTCAAGTCCATTCTCCAGCATTGCTCTTTTTACCTGTGTGGTGCGTCTGAATATCACCAGAAAGTTCCACAGTCCTGGGGCTGATGATGTAGGTGCCTGGGGGTGGAGTGGCTGGCTATCATATTTTAAGCTTTGATGCAGTTGGTCCTTTGGGGATTTGTGTTTCCACAGTGAGGACATCCATGTGAGGCTGCCCCTCTCCAAGAAAGAACTTGAGTTCTCCTTCAAAAAATTCTTGGCCTGAAAAATGTTGTCTTTTCTGTAATCCCTGCTATAGAAAAAGATGGAATTTAATTATTCTGTCCAGTCCTTGAACCCTCCAGTAGGGCCTAGTGAGCCATGACTGTTTCTGACTAGCAGGCTCTAAGCCTGGGGGAAGTATCACTGCTCTGGCATGTGGCAGGGCTCCCACCTTCAGCCTGGCCTTGTCCTCTCTTCAGGTTTGTGACTTAAAAGAAATCCAGTCTCTGTAATTAGCTGGGACAAGAAGTGCTCCAGAAATTAACCAGAGATGCTGGATGCTGTAGCTCATGCCTATAATTCCAGCACTTAGGAGGCTGAGGCAGGTGGATTGCTTGAGCTCATGAGTTTGAGACCAGCCTGAGCAAGCACAAGACCCTGCCTCTAAAAAATAGCTGGGCATTGTGGCACCTGTAGTCCCAACTACTTGGGAGGCCGAGGCAACAGTACTGCTTGAACCCAAGAGTCTGAGGTTGCTGTGAGCTATAATGCCATGGCACTCTACGTAGGATGACCAAGTGAGACTCTGTCTCAAAAAAAAGAAAAAAAAAAAAAAAAAAGAAAGAAAGAAAGAAAGAAAAGAAAATTAACCAGATAGGTGGCTTCCCAGGTGCAGGCCTCTCTGCTCTGCTCTCCATGGAGCTGGGCTTGAGCACCAGAGGGGCACTTCAAAGCTTCAAGCTAAACCCTAAAACCAGGACTAAAGATAGTTGTAATCATCATGGCATGCTTGCCCTAGGGACCTAGGACCGCCAGCAGACTGAGTCTAGCCTACAGCTGGCTGGCCTCCCCCACTTCTGACACATATGGCCAGCGAGTTCCCACCTGTTACAGGAACTTAAACCTGGGAACTCAGTGAGGTATATTTGGGCAAGGAGGCAGCATGAGGCCAGAAGAGTCGCCTAAAAGTCGGGGGTGGTGGACAAGCCAGCATCCCTCCCAGCTCAACCTCCACTTACCACATGTTGTTGGGCTCAGGCTCATGGCCATCATCCATTTCCTTTTCTCTGAGTGGGAGCAACAGTAGAGTCTGTCAATATCTGATGCAAGGATTTTAAGAGTCATGCATGCAAAAGCCCCAATCCCAATACAAAGTAGATCAGGTGTGTGGTGAGCACCAGCCTGTGTCATGTAAAGCCTTAAATAGTTCAGCTATGAAGGTCAACAAGAATGTGCTTCCAGGTCAGTTTCTGGCCAGGAGACTCTCAGCAAATTTGCCTAACTTTGCTAAGCCTCACTTTTGCCATCTGTAAAGTGGGGATAGCAATCTAGTGCCTGCCTCAAGGTTTCTGAGGCTTCAAATGCTCAACAAGTGTTTATTATTGGTTGTTGTCATTGTCATCATTGTCATCAGGGCTCAGCTTAGGTGTCACCTCCTTGGGAAACCCTCCTGGTCTCCCATAGCTGGGTTCAGCCCCACCCAAGGCCTCCTTAGCACACAGGTGGGCACCTGCATGTCCAGAGACCCTTGCAGGGGAAGCCTCTTATCACTGGATCCCTGGTATAGAGAAGACGTTGGTGTGTTTGTAGAAGGAACAAGAAACTAAGGAGGCTGCCAGATAAAATACTGTGCTTTCATTTGCTAAATCTGGCAACACTGTCTTTAAGATAGCTGGAGCTCTGAAGACCCAGGGGACATTCCCCTGGTGGGTCCATTTAGGACCTTGTGGGTTGGACCTTGTACCAGTCAGGGTTCTCCAGAGAAACAGAATCAACAGGATATGTGTGTATATGCATGTGTGTAAAGAAATTTATGTCAAGGAATTGGCTCATGCCATTGTGGAAACTGACAAGTTCAAAATCTGTGGTGCAGCCTGGCAGGTTAGAAACTCAAGGAGAATTTCTGTGTTGCAGTCTTGGGGAGGCATTCCTTCTATCCTGCTTAAGGCCTTCATTGGATTGGATGAGGCCCACTCACATTATAGAGGGCAATCTCTTTGCTTATAGTCAATCAATTGTGGGATGTTAACCATATCTACAAACTATTTTCATAGCAACAGGTAGGCCTGTGCTTAACTCAGTAATTGACTAGCAGGGTCTCACCAAGTTGATCCATAAAACAATCCATCACAGGCTTCCAGATGCCCTTCATCCATGAGTCTCAAGGTCACTAATCCTAATGGGCTATCAGATTGGTGGGGCCAATCCCTCCTTACCCCAGACCAGATAAGTGACCTCCAGAGCCATTCTTCCACACACACTTGTGTGTGTCAATCTCCTTTGAGGCCCATCATAATTCTTGGGGCAGGCTAGGGAAAGATTATCATGCCCACTTTCCTGATAAGGAAACGTGAGGCTCCAGTGTTCGGTGGTCTTTACAAAGGCTATGAGGTGGTGGTGGAGCCAGATCTTCATATTCTTTCTTCACCTTCATGTGCAAATATACCCTTGCAATGTGAGAAACCCCAGAGTTGTGAATGTACCTGAGATTTGTTTTAATCAGGTATGGGAAGACATGCAGACAGGGAGGAGAGTGTCCTAATAAAGACAGTTTTAATCACAGATTCCAAGATGCTTTTCCTCTCTTAGACTTTTGGTTTTCCTGGAAGTTAATAATTCAAGCTTTATGCTTAGTTTTCTCTGCAATGTCATAGATATGTATCACTTGACATATTACTTATTTATCCAGATTTTCCAAGAGAAGTTTAATTCCCCCTTCATTACATTTACATACATCAGATGCTGTCTAGTTTCTAAGGCCTCCTGTCTTATGGTCTAATGAGGTCTGATTGCACTCCAGACCTGCTGAACAGCTGTCATCATGTAAAGCCTTAAGAGCAAGACCCTGTCTCTTAAATAAACAACCATGTTCAGAGAGCCCCTAACATGAAAGGCAAACACCAAAATCACCCAAGAGGAAAAAAGTGTATTCAGAAAACAGAGACAATGAGTGTATATAAAAAAATCTTTATTCTCCTTCTAAGGATATTTCTTGGTCTCTTTTCCATGTTGGACTTCCTGTTTTTGCATATCCATGTGACTTCCTCTCCCTTTTTTACTTCTTTGTTTTGGTGGAGTATATCCTTTGACATTTTTCTGAGAAGAGATATGTGCAGTGTAAATGTCTTGAAATCATGCATGTCCAAAAATGCTTCATTCCACTCTCAAACTTTAAGGAATATTTAAGCCAGGTACTAAATCTTAGGCCTGTAGGGTTTTCTCCTCGTCTCTGTGATTCTGAAATTTTATGATGATGTGCTTTTTTGTGTGAGGCATTTTTTTCATTTGGCCCTTTCAATTTTAAAATCCGTATCCTTCAGTTTTCTGTGACCTTTGGGATCATTTCTTTGATGCTTTTCTTTTGTCCATTTTTTCTACTTTTCTTTCTCTGGAGCCTCCAGTTAGTCAGATGTTGGACCTCTTGGATTCATCCTCTAATTTTTTTATTTTTTTCTCTCCAATTTCACAACTCCCTTTTTTTTTTTTTTTTTTTAACTTTGTAGAAAATTTTCTCATGTTTCAATCTTTTTACTGACTATTGTATGTCAGCTATTTTTTTTTTTCACATCTAAAAATGCAGTTTTTGGTTTTTGGCTTTGATTTTTTTAGTTTTCTTTTTCTTTTCTTTCTTTTCTCTCTCTCCCTCCCCATCTTTCTATTCATTCCTTCCTTCCTTCCTTCCTTCCTTCCTTCCTTCCTTCCTTCCTTCCTTTCTTTCTTTTCATGAAGACAGGGTCTCGCTCTGTTGCCCTGCCTAGAGTGCCATGTTATCTTCATAGCTCACTATATCCTCAAACTCCTGGACTGGACTAATCCTCCTGCCTCACCCTCTCAAATAGCTGAGAACTACACTAAGCAGCATATTACCACACCTGGCTAATTTTTCTTTTTTGTAGAGATGGGGTGTCACTTTATTTCCTAGGCTGGTCTCGAAATCCTGGCCTTAAGCCATCTTCCCGTCTCAGCCTCACAAAGTGCTGGGATTACAGGTGTGAGCTACTATGCCCAGCTGCATTTTTGGTTTGAAGTTTCTATTTGAATAGCCTTTTAGGGATCCAGTATCTTTGCATATCTCTCTAAGGATACCAATAGAATTATCATGGGTTTTTTAGTTTATTTAAAATTTTTTTTATATACACTCATTGCCTCTGTTTTCTGAGTACACTTTCTTCCTCTTTGGTCATTTTGGTGTTTGCCTTTCATGTTAGGGGCTCTCTGCACATGTTTGTTTAAGAAACAAGGTCTTGCTCTGTCACCCAGACTGGAGTGCAGTGGCTCAATCATAGCTCACTGCAGCCTTAAACTCCCTGAACTCAAATGATCCTCCTGCCTTAGCCTCCTGAGTCACTGACACTACAGGCATCTGCCACACTCAAGCCTAGCTTCTAAAAAATTTTTTTTGTAGAGTTAGAGTCTTGCTATGTTGCCCAGGATGGTCTTAAACTCCTGGCCTTCTCCCACTGTGGCCTCCCAAAGTGCTGGGGTTATGGGTGTGAGCCCCTGTGACCAGCTGTCTGTTCATGTTTAATCATGACTCAGAGGTGAACTCTAGGCGTGGCAGGCTCATGTTCTCATGGGCTTCTCTGCAGGAGTGGCTGCTGGTCCCAAAGTCACTGCATCACTGGGTCTTCTCTCTTGGGTTCCTCAGTTTCCCACGAGAGGGATCTTAAGGTTTCTGAGGGTGTGGCATAGCCCTTGTTACCAGCTTCCTAGAAGTCAGGTGGGGCAAGAGTGCAGGAATGTCACTGCTCAGTATTTACAATCTGACTTTATTCTTAGGTTAGGAGGTGATCAAAACATTTAGAGAATTTCCTGTCCTTGCCCCCCTCCTCCATGGCAGCCCAGCCCTCACCTCTCACTGGAATTTTGATAATAGGGGTCCAGTCACTGTCCTTGGGGACAGACACAGCAGGATGTGCTATCCTGTTTGCCATTATGTCTTTCTGAGTGGGCCAGACTGTGTTTTTTTTTTGTTTTTTGGTTTTTTTTTGTAGAGACAGAGTCCTCGCCCTCGGGTAGAGTGCCATGACGTCACATGGCTCACAGCAGCCTCTAACTCTTGGGCTTACGTGATTCTCTTGCCTCAGCTTCCCGAGCAGCTGGGACTACAGCCACCCGCCACAACGCCTGGCTATTTTATTTTTTGTTGCAGTTTGGCTGGGGCTGGGTTTGAACCTGCCACCCTCAGCATATGGGGCTGGCGCCCTACTCACTGAGCCACAGGCGCCACCCCAGACTACGTTTCTATGATTGAGAATGAACTGTGAGACAAAGGAGACAGGGAATAGTGCTATGCTAAGGAAGGAACTGTTGAGTGCAAAGCTTAGAGATCAGGGAGAGCACCAGAGAATGACTTAGCTGGAGGAGGCAGGGCCCGGTAGGAGGGGTGGGACCTGTCAGAAGCGGTGTGGCCTGGGTGGAGAGGGCATGGTCTGGGTGAGGTACTTGGCCTGGCTTGGGGGTGTGATGGTGAGAAATCAGGGTGGGCAGGGACAGTAAGCCTAGCCATGACAAGGATTTTTTCCTGAGGGCAACATGAGCTGTTCAGTGTTTGTAGCAGAGGGTGAGGTGACCAAATCTGGCCAGTGAAGGATGGTCTTAGTGACCTCTGGAGGCCCAATGAAAGAATGTGTGACAGGCCTCTTGGGCAGTGTGGGGCTGTCCTTGTGTACAGTAGGACTGAAAGGTGCCTCATGTATTTGTGTTGGGCCCAGCCTGGCTCTTTGCTGCCTTCTGTCCCCTATCACACTGGGGAAACTGAGGCCACTCTGAATTCCTTGTTCCTATGGTTCCGTATGATCACTCAAGGCCAACCTAACTGGTCTGTCTCCAACTCTGGGTCCCACAGCAGCTGACCTCCTTGGAACTTTCTTCTCCTAACAGGGCGTAGGAGTCTTGGCTGAGTTCAAAAGTCTCCAGGTAAATTTAAAGGTTCTTTCCTAGCTGGGCCTGGGAGGTTGGGGTGACCTGCTGTGACACCCACCCTGCACATGCCCCTGCCTGTGGACCATCTCTGAGACTTGTCACAGAGGGGGCTGGGCCTCTGGCTTTCACTGGAGTCTCGTGGATGAAGCCCCACAGTAGACTCATGCTGTCTCTTTAGACCTCCCTGCAGTAGCCAGCTCCTGCCCTATTGGCAAAGCCCCCCTCAGGGCCCAGGCCTTGGGAATCAAGACTCATGCAGGAGGTGGGTCCTGAAACCTGGAAGCAGAGCCATCACCAGCAGATTGCTGGCCACAGCCAAATGGCAGGTAGACTTAGAAACTGCTGTCCTATAGGGGGTGGATGGAGCCTAGGAGCAAGAGGCTGAGGATAAGGGCACAGGTTGCAGGAGCAAAGAGTTCTGGAGCCTGAGACCCTTGGAGCTGATCCAGTTAAACCCCTTTTACAGATAGGAAAACAGATGCTGAGAGAGAGCGGGCCTTTTAAGCACTCAGTGAGCTAGCAGCAGACTAGACCCAGGTCTCTATAGTTCTCTGTCCAGTGAACACACCAAGCATCAGTCATCTCTCTCTCTTTCTTGCGAGTGCATATATACACACACACACACACACATGTGCACAGGGCTGCCTGGTACTTTGACACTTCCGACATACACATATTGGCAAAGCTCCTCTCCCCCCCCCCCCCCCCCAGCCGCTGGCTTCTATGGGTGTGCTCCAGACCCCAGGAAACATGCCATGGGCCCAGGTGCTTGAGGGCCTGCGTGCTGTGGGAGGGGCTGCACACCTGGGACTCACAATCCCAGAGGGTCATAGCCCACATCTCAGAGCCGGATGGGCAGGGCCTCGTCTGGTCACAGAGCCAGAAGGGAGCAGGATCCATTCCACCAGCACCATTTCCACTACTCCAATGCATAATGAGAGAAAGTTAAACAAACACACTTTAATTGCCTGTCAATGACAGATGCCAGGAGAGCCACAAACCTGCCCTGAGCTGGAGTGCCTGCCCCAGCTGCTGGTGCAGAAAGTCCATGCTGGCTGGGGAGCTGGGCCCCCCTTCCTGTGCCCACTGACAGCCAAGTCAGTCTTCACCTGCCAAGCAGGGTGCCTGGTGCCAGAGCAAACTGGGCCTAGGCCCAGCACACTTTCCAGAAATAGGTCCCTACAAGAGTTTTCCTCCCTAGCTGACCTTCCCCCCTGCAGGGGATCCTATTTGTTGCCTCAGGTCTTGGAAATGCTTTTTCAGGGCCCCTAACGCCTCAAGAATGTTTGCCCAGTGCCTTGGGCAGGCAGTTGGGGGGGAAGGGGAGGCCTTTCATTTATAACTCCCTGAGGTCCACCTCCTCCCGTTCCTGCTATGGGGGCCCAGGGTGGGGCAGTGCCTCCCTGTGTGGGCAGGGCAGCAAGCCTGGAGCTGAATAGTGACCTAAAAGTCATGGTGGCTCACGGGCCTCTCTGCTTCCAAAGACACAGTCCCGAGAGCAGTTTTCCAGCCCTGCAGCTTTGTCTCACCCTTCCCCAGTATTGCAGTGTTAGCACAGCCTCACCCAGGGCTCATGAGGACCCATTGCCCCCTCAGAGGATAAGGGGGCAGTGGAGTAGGTAAGTGGATGGGGGCGCATAGGTGAGTAGGGTGAGTGCCTAGGTTGGGGGGTAGGATGGGTGGGTGGACAAATGGAATCCTGTTCATTTTGATCTCTGCCTTTCCCATAAAGGGCTTCGTTGAGCAGCCCAGGAATCCCTGACTGTGTTTAAGAGAAAGGCACCAAAGCCCCCAAGGTCTCTGTCCATGTGATGGGGCCTTGCTGAGTGGGGGCTTCATGGAGGCTGGTATTCTGGGGACCCAGCCATTTCATTGGGGCCTCCTCAAATGTCAGTTCTGGTGAGCCTTTTTTGTTTGGTGGATCTAAGTCCCAGAGAGGACTCCCTCCTCTCCCCTACCTGGGCTTCCCCAGCCCTGGCCTGAGCTTTGCCTGGCTGCCTGCCACCTTGCAAAACATTACATGCATCGCTCCTCTGCCGAGAGGTCCCCTCTGTCTTTCTCTCTACTTTGTGGATTTTATACCTTTTTATTTCTTTATTACTCCTTTTCTGGCAGGAACAAGAGGGGAAAATATGTGTTCAGTCCCCCATGTTTAACCAGGAAACCGCCCACCTCCCTCTGTTACTTGCCTTTTATAAAGTCCTGTCTCATCCCAGGGTCAGAAAACTGTATACATTCTTCTAGTTGTTTTACTGTTCAGATGTTTATGCCTCAGTCTTTAATCTGCTTTAGGCATCATGGTTACTGACAAGGTTTTACAGAGGGGGAAGAGTTCTGTTCCTAAAAAATGCTTATAAACCACTGACTTGGCCCTGCCAAAGGGAGAAGGGAGGGGAGAGTCTGAGGGGGCCTCTGCTGGCCCACAGGATGCCTTTCTGTAAACCTGGTTGGGCCCTGAGGCTGGGCACACCCTGGGAGGGCAAAGCCTGAGCCACTTATTCCCGTGGTCCTAAGGCTCCTCTTGGTCCTCCAGCCCTAGGTCACTTGTGGAGGAATCAATATTTTAGGACAGGGAAATTTGCAAGGTAACTTGTGTCCAGCAACAGAGTTGGGGAAAATCTCCAAGGACAGAGGAAGTTGGCAATGTGGTGGGGGGTGGAGGGACCCAGACCATGCTGGTGATCTGAGCATGTGGGCCTCAGGCAGGAGACTCTAAGCAGTCAGCCCCAGCCAAGTGGGGGCCATTGAGTTACCCAGGTGCCTCTTAATTGTCTGCGGTCAGTTTAACCAGGATGGGGTTCCTGAAGGGTCAGGCTTTGAACTGAGCTGAAGAAAGAAAGGAATTGAGGTTTCCCTTAACTTCTAGGGCAATAAAAGCTCTTTAGAACAGCAGTGAACCATGTATTTCCTCATTAAAGAGCTCCAGGTCTCAGCCTGGTGGGAGACAGACATAAACAGATAATTACAGCCTAGGGAGATGTGTGTTTTTTTGGGGGGGTCACCATTAGGGAAATCCTTACTTGCCTTCCCACTCCCACCCACCCACTGTATACTCCCCTGCCAGAGTGAACTTCTAAAAATGCAAATCTGACCTTGATTTTCATCAGCCTAAAACTTTCCAGCAGCTTTCCATGGGGCCTCCAGACACTGCCTCACACTGCTCACCCCCAGACCCCTTGATTCACCTCTGCAGCCTTAAAGAGCCCCAGGTGCACTGAGTCAGCCACACTGCCCTGTTCTCACTCCCCTCCAGGCCTCAGTGTTTGTTCTTCTCTCTACTGAATGTGGCTAAGCACTGCATGCCACTGCCTCCAGGGCGTCCTCCCTGACTGCACCCTCTGGGATTGGCTGGCAGTGTTCTGTCCTTACAGCCTAGCTAGTCCTTCCCAGCCTATTTCTATTTTCCACTTTCCTTCCCCAGACTATGGTTGTCAAAGTCAGAGAGTGCTTCTCATTTAATATTATTTCACCAATTATCAGATAGTTTTTGAGTCCCTGATTTGTGCCAAGCACTGAGATTCATAAGTGAACAAAATAGATAAAAGAGCCCTGCCTGCATGGCACTCACAGGCTAATGGTGTCCCCGGCGCTGGCTTAGTGTCACATCATGGAATAGATACTTTGCTGAATAAACAGATAGGACTGTGTGCTGTGGGTGCTCAGAAGGAGGCTCAGAGGTCTGGCCAGCTGCATGGAGGGACTCCGAGGATAAGGCCTAGAAGGATGAATAGGAGATTTCCAGGTAAAATGGTTGGAGATTTACTTGCTTGCCTGGGCTGCTCTCTCCCCAGGGTCTACATTCTGCCCTCATGTTGGTTGCTCTTGTCTTTCAGAATGCATGAACTGTACCCGGCTCAGCGACATGAGTGAGCGGCTGACCACGCTGGAGGCCAAGGTCAGCTGGGCTGAGGAACCTGGGTCTGGGGGGCCCAGAGTTGAGGGGACATCAGGCACTTGCTGGGTGTGGCTGGGGAACTTCAGCCCAGGTTGCCCAGCAGGCCTGAGCAGCCTGTCCTAAGTGTTGGGTGATGCTAAGGCTTTGGTGGCTCTGGGTGGCTTTCTCAGGATATGCCAACCTCCTGGGGTAGGGAAAGTGGGAGAGCAAGAAGTCTGAAGGTCTCAGATGGCAGGCTGGGCATGGGCAGGACAGACTGGTACTGAGTTTCTGGAGCCGTGGGGGCTGGGAAGCTGGACACCCAAAAGTCAGTAGAAAGAGGAAGGAGTCTATCCTTCCAGGGCTGCTGTCCCCAGCTCTGGCACTGAGGGCCCTATGGGAAAAGACTCAGTGGAGGAGCTCCCCAGAAGTGGCCAGCTTGCAACAGAATGATCAGGTCCAAGGTGGAGTCACTGCAGAGGCAAAAGGACTCCACAAAGGACAAGTAATTTATCTAGGAGTGGGTGGCCCCAGGCAGCCATGGGTAAGGAGACAGGAAGGGAAAGATGTGCACAGTACAGGTGTGTTAATGGGCAGGTTACCTGGGGCCTGATCCTATGGGAGACGGTTTTACGCACACCTCAGGGCCAGCCCACCTCGCAACAATGAAGATAGGCAGTCTCTCCTGCTCCCCACTGGGCAAGGCTTCCCCTGGAACATTCCCTGTCACTCTGGGTTGCCCCTTGGCCCACTGAGTGTGCTTCTGTGGACAGAGAAAGGCCTTGGCAGAGTTGCAGGTGTCTGTAGGCAGAAGCTAAAGCCATATGGGGCCAAAGGGCACTTGAGGGTCACCAAGAGCATCTATCCTAGATGGGGACAGGCCCATTCTCTTCCACACCTAAAGGCAGCCCTGGGTGATAGCCTGGGGGAAGATAGACATGGGGGGACAAGGCTGCCAAGGCTGCCTCCACATCTCTGTAAGCCTCCTGGGACAGCGGGATCTGCCAGTTGCCTGGTCCTCTAGGGAAGAGCTAGTACCAGAAGGCTGGATTCAACTGAGTCCAACATGGGTGGCCAGGGGCCTCCAGCAACCTAGAAACCCCTGGCACAGGCCAGGGGTGGGAAAGGATTGGCTTCTCTCCTTGGGGTCAATAGCTCTGGGGGGCAGTTAGGGGTGGAAGGTTCTGGGGAGCAAATGCTGCTACCTGGGCTAAACCAGCTGTAGCTGGGTGTCGGGGAAGATCCTGGGGATGAACTTCTGGAACCTGAGACATTAGGAGAGGCAGGGTCTCGGGGCCAGGCCCAGCATGACGGACATTTTCCAAGCACTAGAAGCCTCCATGTGGCCTGGCACAGAGTGGAAGCCACAGCTTGTCCTGGCCCCAGCCCAGCAGTGTGGGTGTTAAAAGTCCCAGCTCTAGGACAGGATTGGCACATTGCCCTCTGTCCCCCACCCACCTGGCCCTCTCCCACGCCCTCCCTTTATGAGCCTCACCACAACCCTTCCATTGCCAACAATCCCCCACCTAGGGTCCTGGCAACATGACTTTGGGCAGCAGGCCTGGGCAGAGCTTGCTTGGCGACCCTGAGGGTGAGGGCTGTGTCCTCTCTGTGGACCTCAGGGGCTGGGAGGAAGGACAGCAGCATGTATGAGGAGCTGGGTTCCCATCCCAGCCCCACTTCACTTTGGCAAGGCCATTCATGTTAGTGGTCCTGAAAAATGGAAATTGAAGGAATCGCGCCCCCACACCCCTGCCCCCCAGGTCATTTTGAGGCTGGTCTAGTGCTGTGAACTCGGGCAGCTCCTGCGTGGGAAGGTAACTTGAGCCTGGAATGTCCCCTCCTTAGGACACTTGGGTCCCCAGGTAAGGGCTGGGAGATTCCTGTCTCAGCTTCTGTGTCCTTTCTGGATCACTTTCTAGCTGCCCACCTTCCTGCTGCAGGCCCACTTATCTTTCGCAGAGACAGGGCTGCTGGGAGCTTTGTTGGCCTGGGGCAGAGAGCCTTGAGTGGTGGGCAGCCAGGCAGGCAAACCTCTCAGGCAGGGAGGCAGGAGCCAGGTGGCATAAAGAGCAGCAACCTAGAGGCCTAGGAGACGAGGCTTCAAAACAGGTAAGAAATCTGTTTTGATGTGTCAGGAAGGATTGCAGACAATAGAAATCCAGCCAGTGGTCATTTATTCCAAAAGGATGTTTGTCATTTGTTCAATAAGAAGTCCAGGAGTAAGTGATCTTGAGATCAATTGGCATGGTGGCTCAGAAATTAGGCTTTTCACAGACTTCCCCTTAGCAAGTTGGCTTTTGCCCTCATGTTTAGTGCCTCGTGATGACAAAGTGACTGCTGTGGTTCAAGGCATCACTTCCTCACATTGTGTTTAAAGGCAGGAAGTAGAGGTGAGGCAGAGTGGCCCAACAGACTCATTATGTGCCAGGGGCCAGTGCTAGTCTGTAACACCACCCCCTAGTCATGAGGGAGCTGGGAAGTTGGGCACCTGGCCAAACAGAAAAAGATAGCCGTGATTGGCTTGGACCAGTCCTTCTTCCTCTCTTGGACCACATGCACAGGAACACAGTAGAGGATTCTGGAGCAAGGGCAGAAGGGCCAGTGGGGCCAGGCAACCAGTGGAGCCTGCCTCATCTTCCTCCCCACTGGGCTCCCAGACCCAGGAGCTGATCCTGGATTCCTGGGACCGGCTAGATAGGGAGAAGGCCAGCAAGGCACCAGGGAAGTTTCCTGCCTTCCTTCCCCTACTCCCCTGAGCTTTACATGCTGACTTCATGGACCACAAACTGTAGGAGGAAGCCCAAGGAGACTCCTCTGCACCAGGGTCACAGAAGCCTCGCAGTTCTAGCACTCTCTGGGGCAGGAAGACGGTGTACTAGCCAGTTGACCAGGCCACAATGATGTCATCAGGACCACTGCCCTTGAGGTCATAGTCTGGTTTTCTTGGGCTGAGTCCTCACACCCACAGCTGCCCGCCCCAGTGAGCTCATTCCTGGGCAGGGGTGGGGTCAGTGTCTCCAGGAGGTTGGCCACAGCCAGCCCAGTAGGGCTTAGACTCCAGCCCAGGCTGAATCTAACTTCACCATGGTTAGGGCTCCTCTGCCCAGGTCCATGGGCTCTGTGGGCAATGGGTTGTGTCTGCACAAGAGGTGGCCCAGGAGGGGCAAGGCCATAGGTTCTCCATTCAGGGAGGCCCAGAACCCTTCCAAGGGAGGAGAGCATGTGGCTATGTCCTGGGGGCCCAGGGTGGGTTCCCCAATTCTTCCCAGGCTCTGCCCCTACCTACCCTGCAATGGTGACTTCTCTGTTTCTCTCCTCTCTACCCTGGCCTCCCCCATCCCCTCACAAGTCCCCCCAGCTCCTAGCCTTCAGGATTACCCCTATTAAACATGTCCATCGGGAGGTCCCCCCAGATGCTACAGTCTAGCCCGCCCACCTGTACTTGTCTCCTTTACCCCCAAACCTGCCCTTTCCCATACCCTTTCTTGACTGGGGGCAACTCCACTGTAACCCACAACCAAGCCTGAAACTGGGGGCAACCCCAACCTTCATCACCCTCCTATAGCTAAGCCCCCAAGCACCAGGCCCTAGGGTTCTCCTCACCCCAGCCTGGCACCCACTGCCCTGGCTGCTCCCATAATGGGACCACCCCTTCCTCTACTGCCCAGGAGCCTTGGTTGTGGCATCAGTTGCTCAGGGGATGCCCAATGGCAGAGGAGGAGTCAGATTCCTTCTCCCATGGGAACTCCAGGGGTCACTGGTGCTGCTGTGTGATCTGAGCCAGACGTTCCCCCTCTCTGTGCCTCCACAGAGCTCAGCCAAGGCCAGGTGGGAGCTATGGGAAGGACAAACTGGGTTTAGTGGATGAACTGCAGCACCAGGCCCTGCCTCCACCGCCTACTCACTGGGTGACTTGCCATCCCTGAGTCTCTATTTCTACATCCCTTGTGGCCCTTCTTGTCTAATGGGCCCTTGTAAGGACCAGAATGAGGAAAGGCTCAGAGACGAGGCCTGTGGGGGGAGGGGTCATCCCAGGAGCAGCTCCCTGCAGGGAGTAGAGGAGGAGCCTATCTCCTCTACCCTGGGTGCTGAGTCAGAGATTGAGTAGCAAGCACGTGTCTGCCCTCCACAGTCCTGGGGACTCACCTGCCAGGGCTGAGCTTACAACAGTCTACTTTATTCTCAGGGATCCCTAGACTCTGTTCTGCAGACCAGTGTGGGGCTGCCCACAGGGACCTTTTCCCTGTGCATTGCAGACCCTTGGCCCAGCCCAGGCTCTTGTAGCCCACCAGCAACAGCACAAGTGACTGGTCCCCTGCCCCATCCCTGGCACGCAGTGCCCCCTGCTGGCCTCTTTGGGGTATCAGGGATTCTTGGGGGGGGGCACTTGAGGTCTGGCACCAAGTCCTTTAAATGAAAGAAAGTCCCACCCCTACCCCCTCAGCCCACTCCCAGCCCAGGCTCCAGGTCTTTGCCTCCTGCCTCCCTCAAGGGAAAGAAGATGGGGCCTCTCCCCAGGCTGGCCCTGAATAACCACAGCCACCTTTTGGTTTCTTGGAGTGGCCTTCTAAGGACCAAGTACCAAATGGGCCTATTTATGCCATCCGTCCTCTCTCCCTTCCTTCTCTCCCTTCTTTCCTTTTTCTTTCTCCCCTTTTCGTTCTTTTCTTCCTTCCCCTTCTTCTTCTGTCTCCCTCCTTCCTTCCATGCTTCTATCCCTCCACAAATGTTCCTGACTGAGGAATTTGTGCCCCAAGCCAGATGGTGAGGGGGACAAAATGTACATACCCCCGACCGCAACCCCAGAGCTTCCAGGAAGAGGGGAAAATGAAGTTGTTGCTCAAACAACCACAACCTCTCATCACAGTGATGGGTGCATGGAAGGAAAGCACAGGGACTTACTTGGAAGGTGTCCAATGGGGCCTCCTGGAGTCAGAGGGCTTACTGATGTGGGAGGGAGAAGAGGATGGGGGAGAGAGCACCCTGGCAACAGGCACAATGGTCCCACCAAAGAGTGTGACTGGCCACATGCGGCAGCAGATAGTTGTAGTTCTCATGGGGCATGTGTCCCTGACCTAGCCACCTGGCCTGACCCTCTGCCTTCTCTGGCCTAGGTTCTTCTGCTTGAAGCAGCGGAGCGGCCCCCAGGCCCCGACAATGACCTGCCAGCCCCCCAGAGCACCCCACCACCCTGGAATGAGGACTTCCTCCCTGATGCCATCCCTCTGGCTCATCCAGGGCCCCGAAGGAGGAGGCCCGTAGGCCCTGCTGGTAAGTAAGACCTTCACAGCCTCAGCAGATTAAGTCACATCAGGCCCTCTGGGTCAAGCATTTGAAAAATTGAGCTCATATTTCAAAACTGGAAGATTTCATACAAAAATCAAGATTTTAAGCTTCTCTTTAAAAAAACAGAAGCTCTGGACTTTGAGACTGGCAGTCCCTTGTGGAAACCATCAGCTGTAGCAGAATCCTGGTTGCTGTTGTAGATCTGGTCCAAGTGCAGTTAGCTGCAGTCCACACCATTCCTTATTGTCTTATTGTCCTCATCACCTGCCCTGACCCTTAACATCTGTATGTAGGGCCCCAGGCTGGCCTGTCCATTCTTGGCTCAGTTTTGCAGCAGCAGCCCTGCCTGTGTATTCCTGGAGAGAGGAGCTTACTGCCTCTCCTACTTCCCAGAGTGGATTGGGAGGACCTCTTCCACCGCCCACCCCACCCCCACCCCACATTTTTAAGTCAAGGGTAAAAATTTTCTCTTGGTAGATTCTACCCTCTGATCTAGGCTCTGCTCTATGGAGCTGCAGAATAGTAATAACAATTGCAATAATAATAGTTGCAATTGTTGAAGGCCCCCGTGCTACCAGACACTGCTAGAACGTTACCCTGGGTGACTATTTAGCCGGCTCCTGTCCATACGGCTGAATGCAGGGGGTGTCCGTCATGATTGGTGTCCATCATGAGTGTCCGTGCTGTGCTAGTTATTCAGCATTTTTCTGTCATCTAGGTGTAGGATTAGATACCATTTCTAATCTTCACACAAGGCTCATGAGCCTTGGGCTTACAGAAGAAAGGCTCAGAGAAGTTAGTTAGCTCCCTTGGGGTCACCCAGAAAGCCAGAGACATTTTGCCTTAATGATTCTCAGTTCCCCTAGACTTCTTTGGAGGGGACACCTTCCTTCTCACCTCTCCCAGTTGAGCCCCCATACCTAGCCCTGCATGCACAGCTCCCCCTCCTCCCCACCCTCTGTCCTGTGTGTTGGGTATGTGCTCTACCTGGTGTTCTAATGCTGTTTTAATGCTGCATTGGAGAGTGCACAGGGCAGGGAGGGAAGACCCTGGCAGAGTGGGAGAGATGTCCTGCAGTGGCCAGTTCCAAGGCCTGGGGAGAGGGAAGGGCATCCTGCACTCTTCTGGAGGGGCTGAAATCTGGGGGAGCAGGAAGCTCAGGTTTGCTCAGGGAAGGTGGGGGCATCTCACTTTAGCTCCCTAGCACACACCTCCGGAGCCACTGTTCCAAAAATCTCACCCGTAGAGGACTCCCTCACGCCCACATCTTCAAATCTTTCTTCTGGGATGGAGGAAGAGGAGGAGGAGGAGGCTTCCCCATCCTATAGAGGACAAGGCCCCAAATGAACTCCTGACGGGACTTTCTAACCAGGGAGATGCAGTTCCAAGAATGGCCACCAGATGGAGCACACACCCTACATATGGCAGCACCTGGCTGGCCCTGGAATCCCCAGGGCAAGTAGGCTCTCCCCAGGCCAGCAGCCCTCAGCCAGGTCCTCCCTCCCTGAGCAGAGTGACGTACAGCCTGAACAAGAAGGGCTTTAAAAGCTAGTCCAGGTCCCTCCATCATCAGATCAGCAAATATTTCTGAGCTTCCTCTTCTGACAGCCCTGGGGGAAACAGATTTGTCCTCAGGCACTGTGGTGGGCCTCACCTCTCAGCATCCTTCTCTTACCCACCCTCCAGAGCCTGGAACTCCTGCGCTGGGCAGGTGCATCATTCAGGCCTTTCTGGGGCCTCTGTGGGAGGGACCCTCCTGGGAGCATTTCGCCACAGACCCAGTTCTTGACTCTGAGACATGCTAGGAAACGAGAGGGGGACTCAGCATCAAGAGATCTGAGCTGCAGCCTGGCTCTGCATCTTGGAGCAAGGGAGCAGACCTTTCTGAGCCTCAGCTTCCCCCACATTTTAATGGGAACAAAAGCAGTTATTGAGATCAGAGGTGTTCATAGGTGAGAAAATGGTTTGTAAGCTGTGAAGTCCACCAAACCCAAGGTGAAGTTAGAGCCTTCCCCTGTCTGAGGAGACCCCAGTGGGCAGTGCCCCTGGGGGAAAGTGAACCAGATAGCCCAGGGGTCAGGCTTGAAGCTGCTGGGGAAGGCTTGGCCTAGTGTTCTGAGACTGGTCTCATTCTCTCCCCAGGCCCCCCAGGGCAGACAGGACCGCCAGGGCCTGCAGGCCCCCCAGGCTCCAAAGGTGACCCAGGCCAGACAGGAGAGAAGGGCCCTGCAGGGCCCCCAGGTAAGGCCCCTCCCTCTGATGTTGTCCCCTCCAGATTGGGCTGGAGAGTGGAGGCCATCTCATGTACACCCCAGGGCATTCCTTCTGGAGGACTGTGGGTCCAGAGGCCACCACTGATTGGCTGTATGCCCTGACCAAACCTTCCACTTCAGAGCCTTAGTTTCTCCATTTGGATTGTCTCAGCCCAGGCTCTGCTCTCACTGTTACTCCTCTCCATTGCAGGGCTCTTGGGGCCACCAGGGCCCCGTGGGCTTCCTGGAGAGATGGGGCACCCTGGCCCCCCAGGACCCCCAGGCCCAGCAGGCAGCCCAAGCCCCTCACCAAATGGCCCCCAAGGAGCCCTCTACTCCCTGCAGCCGCCTACAGACAAAGACAGTGAGTGTTGCGCCTGAGGGGTGGTGGGCAGGGCCGAGCCACACTGCCTTGTGGGGGGCTGGCCTTCCTTAGAGGATCCCTAGGCTTAGAGCTCACAACCCTGAACACAGAACTGTCTGTTTCCACATGGGGAGGTAGGGACAGGGGAGTCCTGAGAGTAGATAGGACCAGGACACTGGGTCCAGGGAACAGTGAGGCATAGGAACCTGCAACCCTGGAGAGGAACATGGTTTTTGGTTAAGTGTTCTGGGCAATTGAAGAGGATTTTAAGAGGAAAGTGACAGGACTGACTTTAAATTCTGGGAAGAGAGTATAAGTCTGAGCTGGAGCCTCCCAGGCACAGTGTGGGGTGGGGGGCCTTTTAGCTGTTGGAGAAACCCGAGTCCCCTTTTGCTGGGACTTCTGCCTCCTGCCCTCACCCCCAGGCAGCACAGCTTTCATCTGAGCCTGAATCCCACTGTCCCTTTCTCAGCTTCAGTGTTCCCATCTGCAGAGATGGTAATACTGCCTGAGGGAAGCTGCTCTGGAGACTGAAACACAAGCACCAGGTGGGGGTCCTTGGCTGCCCTCAGTGGGGCATGGGCTGGACCAGCCCAGGGGCAGACGAATGCAAACTCACTGTCTGCAGACTTGGTTTACTCACCAAGGTGGTGGGGCACAGTGATGCTCCCTGGGCAGAGAGAGAATAGATGACACTTGTGAATGTGAAGTGCATGGAAGGGATGTGTCTCAGAGGATGGTAGCCAGAACCCCTGTGCCACAAGGAGCCGTCTGAGGGCTTCAACCTGCCCTGGCCTGGGCCTGAGGTCCTGCATCTGGCCCTGCCCACTGCCACTTGAACTCTTCTCAGGCTAGACACTCTTTCCCACAGCTTCCGGGGCCTTCAGGGAATTGGCCCATCTTGGTGGGCTGGGGATGAGCGCTTGGGAAGAGAATGGATGAGTGGAGTAGCCATAGGGACCTTGCACCCTGCAGGAGGTTCATCTGCAGCTGGAAGGCCTGTCAGCCCACATCAAGGTTTCTGTGTATAGAGGGCAGGGGAGGGAAGGGAAGCCCCGCCTAACCCCAGACAAGGTGTTGGCCTCGGTGCTGCCCAGAGCAAAGTTACACTGTGGGGTTTGTCCTGGAGAGGACTTGTTAGACCCATCCCACACCAGCCTCAGGCAATGAGGTTGCCTGATAGAGGCAGCCCTGGGCACTGCAGCTCAGAAGACTGGGCAAGGGGACTTTCTGAAGGGGACTTTGCACGAGGGACTCAGTTGGGAGCATTAGGATAGTCATGTGAGGTGGAACTTGGAAGAAAGTGCTAACCTGGGGGCATCAGGGAAGTAAGCCGAGAAGGGCATGAAATGTTTCAGAAGGAGTTCGTATTTTACATGAAGCTGCTCTGGCCCTGTCCTTTGACTGCCTGGAACTCCCTGTGCTCTTCTATGAGGTGGGCATGAGAGTGACTATTTGCCAGGGCTGCAGAGGAGCGCAGGGTTAGGAGGTGGCTCGGGACTCAGGACCAGCCTCCCAGGACTGCTGGCTCTGCTCTGCCAGACCACTGGACACTCTTTTTCCTACAGATGGAGACTCACGGCTGGCATCTGCTATTGTGGACACAGTGCTGGCAGGTATCCCAGGGCCCCGGGGTCCCCCTGGCCCACCAGGTAAGTAGACAGGGCAGCAGCACAAGCTGGCCCAGATTGAAGACCCCCAGGGCTTGGCCTAACCGTAGGGGCCCATGGGGACTGGAGGCCAGTTGAGGGTCCACAGCTTCGGGACAGTGCTGGGATCTGGTTTTGCCCCAATCCACTGTGACTTGAGGAGAAGCCTCATGCTTCTCAGTGGCAGCACCCTAGGGGACTATACACATAAACCCCAAATGATTCTTCTGGAATAAGTTGCCCATATCAAGTGGCCCCAGGGTGCCCTTGTATGGGCCAGACTGGGACATACCAGGGTACATGTACACCTGGTACATACAGGGTCCAGGTGAGGGGCGTGTGGGATCAGTATAGGGGCGTCCAGGAGCTGTTGGGGCAGGTGGATGAGATGCAGGAGGCCTCAGTCCTCTGAGGCAGAAAGCAAGTGCCCTGGGCAGGGCTGGCCCTGGGTCTCAATGGGGTGGAGACTTGTGCTCAGGCCTGGCCTGAGCACCCATCCTCCAGGACCTGCACTGGAGAACTGTGGCCAGGGGCTGGCTGATCACTTGCCAGCTCTGCCCAAGACAGTCCCATCACATATTCCCTGTCACTCATCTGCTCTTCTGTGCTTTTGACGAACGTTCACTGGGTGCCCTCTACCACATATGCTGGGCACTGTTCTAGGCTCCTGGGACATCTGAATAATCAAAACAAAGGTCCATGGCATTGTCCCTGAACTGACATTCTCATAGAGGGCTGCAAGCCAGGCATGAATACCATAAATATGTAGCTTGGGGAGGATCCGAGAGAGTGACAAGTGGGAAACCGGGCTGGCAGGGCACTGGGGCATTTGAGCTGATGCTCTAGGGAGGAGAGGGAGTGAGCTCGGGGCTCCTGGGGCCTTGAGGTGACGTGCAAGTCTCAGGAACACTTAGACTGGAGAGAAGTGTCTAGTTTTTAACACCGAGTCCAGATATGTGCCCTCTTGGGTAGCTTTCCCCACAGGTCTGGGAGTAGGGTCGCATTAGCTCAGCTCAGCCGGGGCTTCCTACAGCCCAGGAGGGACAGACTTGCGCAGGACCGCGGGAGACAGAGGCTGCACTCCTCCCAGCATGCCAGAGATTGGTCCTGAGCCGCCTGCCCCCTGCTGGGCACACGCGGCCCAGCCTGGCACTCTGGGCATGCCACAGCCTGTGGGGGAGACAAACGTGAAAAGAGTGGTGGCCATGGGTGGTGTCTGTTCCACATCAGCAGTTTTCTAGAGGAGGGGTTGGGAGAGGCTTCCCGGAGGAGGTGACACTCAGCCTGAGACTAGTAGGACAGAGTCTGCTGGGAGAGTGAGGGAGAGGGAAGCTCCAGGTGGAGGGAACAGCCATGGTAAAGACACAGAGGACTTTCAAGGAGAGTACCTGGGGGCTGAGGGTGGGAAGGGGCTGGGCTGAGGACTTGAGGACTTGGGGATTCCTGAGAGCTCCCTAACTGGGTTTGTGTTACTGAAAGTTTGCTCTGTGTGGCCACATGAAGGGTAGATGGGCAGGAGGGATGGGCTTGGGAGGACTCAGGTCCTAGGCCTGAGGCTGACAAGGCAGTCCAGAGGGATTTGCCAGGGGACTGGCTAGCTGGGGAGTAGAGTCCAATCTGGCCTGATGCCCTCGCTGGTGTCCCGGGTCTTGAGATTGGGGCAGCCTCAGGGATAAGGCCCTCAGGGAGGGGAGCACAGGGAGGGCTCTGGGCTCCAAAGATGAGGGGCCTGGGGGAGTATGTGGCCCTTCAGCCATTCATTCAGCAAACCTTCATTTGCTGCCCAGAGACAGGCCCAGGGCAGCTGGAGGGTAAGAGGCTGGGAATGGCCCCCTCCAGAGCTGATAGGGGGACAGTGGGCATCTCTGGTCCCCAGTGACTGTGTGTGACTCTGCCCACAGGTCCCCCAGGACCACGAGGTCCCCCAGGACCCCCAGGAGTACCTGGCTCCCAGGTGAGGACTTCACTGTTTCTGGAGTGGCTTATAGCCCACTTCAACGCCCAGCCATTTTTTTGTGGCAGGAGCCAGGAGGAGAAGGTGTCTCTCCCAAGGAGAGAAGCCCGAAGCAGCCAGCTTCTTACCAGCATGAGTCCCTGGGGAAGGGGCCAGCCTATCTGGCCATGGGTGCCTAGGGGAGGGCAGGTGTGGGGTGCTAGTTCTGTTAGCAGCAGTACCAAGGAGGTGTTAGTAGCACCCCCATTTCATAGATGAGCTGAGTCCCAGAAATTCCAGGTGCTGCGTGAGGTCACACATGTGTGGGCAGAGCTGGATCAGGTCACACAATGTCCTCCTCAGCCACTTGCTCCTCCCTGAGAATCACCGTGGAGGGGGAGGCAGCCCAAACCCTAGACTTCCTCTTCCTCCCCAGCTGTGTGGCTCATCAGCTCCAGACAATAGGCAAGCAGGTGTGGCACCCCAGGGCAGGGAGAGGCCACAGAGACTGAGCAAAGGACAATAGCGTGGGGCTGAGGTGTGGAGAGGAAGGCCTGACCTCTGGCCATATAGTGTGGGCTCTTATAGCTGCAAGGGGACCCTTGCGTCCCAGGCAGCATTTGCATCGTCACAAGTCCCCGGCTGTTGGGGATGATGGGTGGGTGAGGGAAGGTGGAGCCCAGAAGGAGGGGCTGGCAGCCTGCCAGGGATATAGCAGAGTGAAGAGATGGGTTCAGAAGTAGCCTGGGCAGTCTAGCTGGTGGAGTCAGCCTGGCAAAGGGGAAACGGGAGGCTCTGGCTCCTCTCCCAAGTGTCTGCTGGGAGCATCAGGAGCCATTTCCTGAGGAGGGGAGGCCTTGGGGTGGGGGTTACTTTGGGGAAAGGTAGAGTGGACACCTGGTGGTCAGCAGGGTGAAGATATCAGAGAATGTCCAGACACACAGGGGTGGCATCAGTGCATAAGGGAGCATCACCGTTGCTAACACCATGATTCATGTCCTCTTCTCTGTGGCTGTCCCCTTCTCTGTGTGACAGCTTTACTTAGCATTGTCCTACTTTGCAAGTGGGAAGATTGAGGCTTGGCTCATGCCCAGGCCCACCAGCCACTAGGGGCTCTCAAGTCTGGCCTTCCACTTCTTTCTTTCTTCTTGTTTGTTTTTTTTTTTTTTGAGACAGAGTCTCACTATGTTGCCCTTGGTAGAGTGCCTTGGCATCACAGCTCACAGCAACCTTTAACTCTTGGGCTTAAGTGATTCTCTTGCCTCAGCCTCCCAAGTAGCTGGGACTACAGGTGCCCACTACAATGCCCAGCTATTTTTTTGTTGCAGTTATCATTGTTTTTAGCAAGCCTGGGCCGGTTTTGAACCTTCCTGCCTCGGTGTATGTGGCCAGTACCCTACCCACCAAGCTATGGGTGCTGCCCTGGCCTTCCATTTATGCCAGTCTACCCTCCTCTTGTCCTCTTCCTCCAACCTAGAGCCCAGTGGGGGGCGGGGAACTGGACACATGGCTGGCACCAGCAGCACCTCACATGCCTTGTCTGATTTTTGCAGGGCCTGGCAGGAGAACAGGCTATGGCAGGGCCGTCTGTAAGTACGGGCTGTGCAGATGGGCCAGGGCCATGCCCAGGTGCCCAGTGGGTGGAGTCTGCCGTGGGTGACCCTGCCAGGGCTCTGGCTACTGGGAATGTGTGGGCAGGGCCTGAAATAGCCTCTTGTAAGGGAGTGAGGAGGGCAGCAGCCTCAGGGAAAGTCCTAGGTCTCTTCTAGAGGACTCAGTGCCCTGGGTAATGTGCTATGTGACCTGGAAAGTCCCTTCCCTTCTCTGAACCTCCCAGAAATTAGAGACTTAGACAGCTGGCCTCTCATTTCCTTTCTTGGAAACAAGAATTTATGAGTCTCAACTTCTGTTTCCAAGGCCAAGAAGGCAAGTGCTTCCCTGGTACCCAAACCTTACTCTGGGGACAGAGCAGGGGAGGAGGAACAGATCCTTGCTGGGCACCTACTGTATGTGGCCACCTGGAGGTTCTCTCTTCTTTCAAGTATATTTAGGCTTCGCAATGACCTAGCAATACTACGCTTTATCATCCCCATTTGCCAGAACTGACAGCTAAGGCTCAGAGAAGTTAAGTAACTTGCCCAAAGTCACACAGCAAGGTAGCAATAGACCAGGATTTGACCCAGGGGTGTCAGCCTCCATCCTGCCCCCTCCTGTGCTTATGTCTACTGACAAAAAATAATAGTGAACACTTTGATGGTGCTTCCAGCTGCCAGACTGCAGTCTAAGCTCAATATTGATTTCCTTTATCCTCCTATTTCTCTGAGATAGTTCCTATTACTACCCTCATTCTAGAGATGAGAAAACGAAGGCACAGAGAGGTAGAACAACTTGCTCAAGGTCACACAGTAGTAGCTGGTCCATAGCTGTTAATATGAGGCTGGTGTTTCTGGCCCAATTTCAGAGATAGGAAGCAGCGTCCTGCCAGGCAGGCATCTGGATCCATGAAGGGCCTAGACATGAGCTTGCTGGCTTAGACTCTGAGATTCCTCTGCCCCAGAAGCAGGGCTAAGCCTTAAAAGCTGACTCATGGCAGGCTGTGCAGGGTGTGACCTGAGGCCATGGCCTCCCCTACTCCTCTCGCCTCCGGGCAGGAGTCCTCTTGTCCTGCCTGCCCAGCCTGCCTCTGATTCCCTGCAGGCCCCCCAAAAGGGTGGAGGGGTGCCCCCACCAGGAGTTGATTGTGTGACTTGCTTCCTAGGGTGAGCCTGGCATGAAGGGCGAGGAAGGGGAGAAAGCCACCACCCCAGAGGTAACTGTGCCCATGGGCGGCACTTCCCTCCTGCCCCCTGCTATGGGTGCCCCCCAGACAGATCTGCACTGATACTGCAAATCTGTTCCAACCTCCCATATGGTCCCTGCCCCGAAAGCTCACAGCCCAGTGAGGGAGATGCTTTGTGATTGCAGGATGGTGTAAGGGGGTGTCAGGATGACCGAGTGGTCTAAGGCACCAGACTCAAGGATGTTGTGAAGGATGCTGAGGGGTCTCAGGTGAGGTGTCAGGGCTCAGTGGGTTGGCCACAAGACTGGAAGGGTAAGGCTGGAGCTGGGGGACCCCTGGGAGGTCCTTGCAGGGCTGGAGAAGGGGAAGAGGCTGGAACCCAGGCAGCCAAGGCAGGACAAAAAGGCAACAAGGAGGATGGTGAGAGAGATGAAGCCTGAGCCCCAGGATCGCGTGTCATGTGCCACGCGAGGTTCCTACGATCCTCCCCTTATTTCATAAGAAGAGCAACCACAGTTCAGGGACGTGAGGCTTGAAGGGTCCCTGACAGAGGGGCCTGGAGCCTCTGCTCCTGTCCGGATTCTATATGGCTTGGCATTTTATCTCCCTTGGGTTCCTGGTGGGGAGACCGCTCCTTACATCCCAGTAAGATGCTGTTTGCTTTCCTTTTGTTTAGTTTTAAGCTAAATTAATCTGAATATAAGATAGATCTGTCATGTTACACCAGCAGAAGGCACCAATTTGCTGCTGTCTCCAGGGCTGGCCTAGCTGAGGACAGTGGCCTTGCCTCTCCACTGCCATTTTTTTTTCAAAGTGGCCTTGACACCTGTCTTATAGAGAAGTCAGCACCCTGACTTGGCTCATTCATGTGTCTCCATGCACAGGGTTCTTGGTCCCAGGAACATAGAAGGCTTTACCACCAGGCCAGCCCACCCCCAGCACAGTGTGGGGCAATGAACCCAGCTGTTCTTCCTTGCCTAGTGCGGCCTCACCTGGCCTGCTCTGTCCCCAGCCTGCTCTGTACTGTTACTGTGGCAGAGGACTCTCAGTTGGGCCGCCCAGGAAGAAAACCAGCGAAGCACTTTACTCCTTTGGGCCCTGTGCTGGGAGCTTGGCCCTGGTTAGGGTATTTTCTGGAAGTAGGACACCCAGGGGACACAGCCAGACAGCCAGCCAACAGGCCTGGATCTGAAGCCTGGCTTGGCCACATCGGGCTGTGTGGCACTAGGGATGTTGTCTCCTGTCCTCTCTGTGCTTTGGGCTCTGTGAACAGGGGTCTGTACCCCAGCCTGACACAGTCGACGTTCCATCTGTGATGCTGTCTATAGTGATGGGGGCAGGTGGGAAGAGGCAGGGTGGGGGCTGCGGTGGCCTGCACTGGCTCCTCCCTTTGGCCCACCCTGACCCTGGCCATCCCCCCTCCCTGCCAGGGCGAGGGGGTGCAGCAGCTGCGAGAGGCACTGAAGATCCTGGCAGAGAGAGTCCTCATCTTGGAGCACATGATTGGGATCCACGGTGGGTAGTTACCAGGGCCCCAGCTGAGAGTCTTCCTCCCTCCATTGGCCACTCCCTGCTGCCTTGGGCTCTGGTCTCCCGGACCCCATAAGCCTTCACCACAACCCGGCCTGATGCTGCCTCTCCCCTGCTCAAGGGCCCCCAGTGGTTTCCCTTGACTAACTTCTAGGCACATCAGTCCAGTTCCCCAAGGCTTTCCCCATATAGTCCTGTAGTGGGTGACACCTCATCTTCAGGCTTGGTCCCTCCCACCCCCATACATACTTTTGTCCAGGCCAGGCCCCCTGCCTACTGAGCACCAGCTCCCACCTCAGGACCGGCTTAAAGATCTCTGCAGCTGTGAAGCCTTCCTTGAGCCCTTCTCTGCCCCAAGGGGCTCTGAGGGGTCTTCTGTTCCATGGTGGGGTGGTGTTTCCATGTCTCTCCATCACCCCCGGGAGCCCCTGTGCAGGGTGGTGAGTGTCGCGTCTCCAGGGTCTGGGGCTCAGGAGAATGAAAGGATAAGGCGGGTAAATGGGTGGGTGCACAGGCAGACGAGTGAAGGAACAGGCGCGCGAACCGGTGCATGAAGGGCTGAAGCCCACGGCTGCCTTGCCTTAACCACACTGGACAAGAGCTCTCTCCATGGCCAGTGACTGGGAATAGAGGTGCCTCCAAGAGCCTGCAAGGCTCTGTCTGTAACCAACCTCCTGTTCTCCTTTCAGATCCCCTAGCCTCCCCTGAGGGGGGCTCCGGCCAGGACACTGCCCTGAGAGCTAACCTCAAGATGAAGCGGGGTGGCCCCCAACCTGATGGCATCCTTGCTGCCTTGCTTGGCCCTGACCCTGGGCAGAAGAGCGCAGACCAGGCCAGTGGCAGGAAGTGAGAGCCCAACTCTCCGGATACGCCCCGCGCTGGGCAGAGACCCAGCCTCAGAGGCCTATGCTGCTGCTGGTTCCCAAAGATGCCCCAGTGAGCCTAAGCTCCAGACATGGACGATTGTGAGGGCCTTGGGGACAGATGGTGTCTCCAGGGGCATGCTCCAGGGGGGACCAGCACCCTTGGGAGACCCCTGCCCTCCCCCAATCCCCACTCCCTGTTGGAGACAGGATCTTGGTGGGTTGGGGGTGGGTATGGAAATAATCGTAATACTCCTCAATTATTGAGTCCCTGCGGGCCTGTCCAAGGAACTATCCTTAAGTTGTCTCATTTAACCCCTAGGAGGTAGGCACATTATCCTCACTTTACCTGGAGGACTGAGGCTCAGAGGGTGAAAATTATCCACCTACAGTCACCAGATCACAGGTAGCTAGGGCAGGATTTGAACCCAGGATCCTCAGCTCCTGAAGCTGTGTGCTCTTGACCCTGGCAGCTCCCTGTCTTCATGAGAAAACTCAAATGGGAGGGCACAGGGCCAGCCTGGAGGACATCAGAGCCCTACCTAACACATTCATGTTCAAGACCAGAAGGTCTTGGGCCTTTCTTCCTTGGTCCCCACCCCAGGGCTTGGCGTTTGCTCCTCCAGCTGGGTGTGTCCTGGCCTGTAGCTGCTCTCAGAGGCCAGGGAGATCCTGAATAAACCACTGATGGTCACATGGACATGAGTACCATGACAGCAGCATAGGGAGTACATGGGAATCAGGTTGGCATCTCCTATCACTGCCACCCAGGCCGAGCCAGAAGAGGGGGCACCTAATGGAAATGTCCACTGGGTGGAACTTGCAGCCCCAGCCCCTGCCATCTTCCTGGGGAATCTGTGGGGTATGCCTGTGGCTCAGACCGCAGCCCTCCTGTCACTGCCCAGGCCTGGTGTCACCTCCCACTGGGCCAGGACCTGGCACTCAGTGACGGCAGCAAACTCAGAGAATCAAAGGTGCTGGCACCACCCTGGGACACATCTCCCCTCACGACAGGATTGATTGTCCCTGGTGCTCTTGGTGCTCCTACGAGGATGTGGCCTGGTCCCTCTGGGCCTGGTTGCCTCTCCCAGCTCTCAAGGCCCGGGCGGCAGGTCTGGAGAGGAAGCCAGAGGCAGGCAGGACCTCTGACTGGCACCACCAGCCTGTATCACTGTCATCGTATCTGACAATAAAGGTGCTCTCCCCACTGTGGGTCTGTCTGTGGAGTGGCAGCAATGCCAGAGGCTGGACTGTATTCCTTGGGCCACGTGCCAGGGAGCCTATGGGCAGCTTTGGCCAGGCCCAGGGCTGCCATAAGGCCTCCAAGGCAGGGAAGCCCAGCTCTGCCTGTAGGAGTCTCCAGGAGTTCCAGGAAGGTGAGGACAGCCAGGGCAGCCCCTCAGAGGGACCCCAGCCCCCCCACCCCCCAGCTGCCCTCCATCTAAACTGGACCATGTTCCTGCTCCGCAAGGAGGGGGGAGGCCTTGGGGCTCTGGCCTGCCCAGGCCTGGCGTTAGCTACATGTTCTCCCCCCTGGGACCCTAGGTAGGTCCTATGTTCTGATGACAAGCCTGAGGGGGCCACCCTGAGTCCTGGGTGGCCACTGAGTCATCTTGTGGCCTGTGTAGGGATTAAGCACTTGCTTGTGCCCAGTAACAGATGAAAGCCCTGCCCACCCTGGCTGGAACTACAAACCCAGTAGAGAAGTCAGATAACACCCAGGCGAGTGTGTGAAGGAAGGAAGGAGTCCAGGACCTGGAGAGACACCAAGAGAGGGGAGGGAAACAGAGAGAGAGAGAGATGATGCTGGAGCCTGCCCTGCCTGTACTTGCTGGCAAATATGCTACATGTTCTAAGGGCAGGAGCCCCTGCTGGCAGTGGGCCTCATTCTCTAGCCACAGGGCCCTGGGCCTGGCAGGGCTCACTCAGCAACCAGGGGGACCCGGGGAGGGACAGGTGCCCAAAGCCAAACTTTGGCAGGCACACAGCTCAGCAACTGCCCCAGGCAAGGACCACGGTGTGTTTTGGCTGGAGAATGTGCCTCGTCCCTTTTATTACTTTTCCCAGTTATGAAACTTACTTTCCTTCTTTCCTTCTCTCCCTTCCTCCCTCCCTCCCTCCTTCCTTCTTTTCTTCCTTCTCTCCCTCCCTCCTTCCCTCCCTTCTTCTCCTTCCTTCTTTCATATAACAGAACTTTCCAAGCACCTTAATCAAGCAAGACCCTAGGGATACCCACTGAACAAAACAGAAAAGACTCTCTGCTCCAATAGAGCTGATAATTCCAGGAGCAGAAGTCAAAATAGGCAGTTAGTGTACCTCATTTTAAAGTCACTAAGAGAGTGCAGTATTCTAGGAGGAGATGTGGAGCTTCATGGAGGGGCTAAAGAGGTCAGGGAAGGCCACATTGGGGTGAATCAGAGCAGAGCACCTCCATCAGAGAAAAACATTCTATACAGAGGGAACAAGTGCCAAAGTCCCAAGCTGGAGGTGCCCTGGCACTCAGGGTGTAGCGAGGGAGTCAGGTCAGGCAGGGAGCAAGGTCCCAGGTGCCTTGTTCCTAGGGACCCCTGGGCTGTGTGCAGATGGCTCCTCCTCTTTGGGTGAAACAGGGAGCCACTGCAGGGCTGTGCCAGGAGTGGCTGCTCCGACTTCAGTGTTAGTCACGACTTCTGTTTGCCTTATTGCAATGCAAAGGGACATGCTCACCCTCCTCTTTGTAGAAACAGGAGCATGGAGCAAGTCTCCTTAATTGACAGGTAAGCACTGTGGCCAGTGTGCTGGGACCCCCAGCAGAGCCACAGGGTACCTGGGCTCTGCACCCCAGCCTGCAAGACCATACAATCCTCCTATCGGCAGGCATCTTCTGGAACGTTAAGGGCCTCTGGCCTCATGAGAATGTTGTCCCAAAGGTTTCCCTGGCACGAGTCCCAGAGGCTAGGGTTTTCCTCTGGGCCCCTGCTGAAGTGAGGAACTGAAATGCCACCCCAAGCTTCCTGCAGCCAGGACCCAGAGCCTCACTGGGATCCCTGGGGAGTCTGCCTTTATCTGGAGCTTCCAGCTTGAGTCAAACCCATGTTTCCAGTGCCCACGGTTCCCTACCCCCTTTCTATGGCAGAACCCGGATTCCCAGCTGGAGCTTGGGGTCAGGCACCCTACTGGTGCCCCCATAGTGTCTCTCTAGAATATCTTCTTCCCATACTGACACTGTGTACTCCTTGGGGACTGGGTTGGGGGTCTAGGTGAATTCTGTCTTCCCAGTCCCTAGCACAGGTCCTGGCTCAGACCAGGTGTCAGTTTAATAAAGTAATATCACCTTCTGTATGGATACATCAACCCAACTGCACAACAAGAATACTTAATGATAGCCACTAACAGCTGGTCCTTAGTCTGAAAAGGCACATCTAGTGGTAGTGCGTGCAGGTGTGAAGACAGAGAACCCAGGCCAGTGACATGCACAATGGGGGATGGCCGTGTGGCCACGCCAACACAAGATGCAGGCAGCTAATCTGCTGGGGAGAGGACAAGGACCATTAGGGGTCAGTGGTTGTCAGCTAGACAGAAGAGGGTGTCGTGGACAGGGGCACAGCATCGGCAAAGTCTCAGAGGGGAAAGGAGAGTGGCCCGTAGGTTAGGCCCCTGGGCAAGGTGCAACAGATGCCCATGCAGGGTGCAGGAGTGAGGGTACAGGGTGGCAAGGTTGGGCAGAGGCAGGTGCTGCCCCTGGAGGGGTGGGCCACTGTCTCAGCTTTCTCTAGCCTCCCTGCCCTGCACATCCCCTTTGTTGGGTGAAGCCTCACAATAATCATGCAAGTAGACGTGCTCCCCCCAAGGCTATCTGGAACAAAATACCAGGCCGCATCCTCTCCCCATGGGAAAGCAGGCCAGTAGGCACTAATATTCCCCTCACCCAAAGGATGGGACCCTAAGGGAAAGCTTGTTCTGTATTACCCAAGTCACCAAAATGTCCTACCCCAGGGGACCCCACCCAGGTCTGCATGAAGCCTTTTCCCATCTGTCTTAAGGGAAGACCATGTCCCCACCAATGCCTGTACCCTTCCACTAGAGGGCTGCTGTGTGTAGAGAGTGTGCCCTGAGTTTGGACGTGACAGGTGGGCATTTGCACATGTGCACACAAAGCCCCTCATGGAGCAAGGCAGAAGCAGGTGTAGGAAGAGGGAGGGTTCAGGAGCCCAGTGACTGGCCAACTGTTACCTTCCAGTGCAGAACACTGAGGAGTCCCAATGCCAAAGCCAAACCTGGCCTTTCAAGTCTTTATAAAGGATATTTGTCAAAGTAGGAAGACAGAGCCTGTTTTATTTAACAGGTGGTTAGTGTAATGTATAACTTCTAAGTATTTAGGTACATGGGTGCCTATTTGTCCTCTGGCCTTGGATCCTGCAATGGGCCTGGACAGATCTGGGGGGATGTGGGCTGGGAGGCAGTAGAGTCTAGAAAGAGCAAAAGGGCAGAGGGGACAGCCACATGCTCTCTGGCCCCACCTGTGGGAAGGAAACAATATCTGATGAAGCTCCTGCCAGCAAGGTGGATAGACCAGTCAGCAAAATGTTGGATGGGCCCAGGTGTTTTGGGTCCCATAGGAGGTTCCAATCTCTGAAGGCCAAGGCTGGGGGAGTCTCCCCAGGGGGTGACATGAACATGAATGGGCCCTTAATAAGGGTGAAGCCAGCACTGCCAAACTGACATGTGCCACCTCCTTCAACTTCATGGCCACCTCCCTCATTTTGGGGTGAGTTAACTGAGTCCCAGAGAGATTGAATGGCTCACCCAAAGTCATATAGCCAGTCGGTGGCAAAGCTGAGTTTCAGACCAGGTCTTTGGAACTCAGAAAATCATGTTCTGAGGTGCTGTCCTGCTCTGCCTCCCAGCAAGTATTAATAGAATCTGTAAGGCCGTGTGGAGTTCACATAAACCAAGAGACTCAGGGTGGCACTATGGGAGGGGCCAGGTGTGAGCAAAGGCCAGAGGCAGATGAGGCGCAGAGAAGATTGGAGTGGGGGGTGGGGAGAATTCTCATAGAACATTGAAGCAGCTGCCAGGGGTGTTACCTTGAAGGATCCTAACACTAGAAAAGGAGGAAATTGACCTTGAGGGACAACAGAAGAGGCAGGGGCTCATAGTTTGGCCTCTCTGTTCCATCTGGCCGGTAGAATGATCTTTCTAAAATTGTAGCCTGACTGTGCTCCCCACTTGCTCATGGATCACAGTGGCTCCCCTGTTCCTTCCCCAACCCTGGGCTTGGCCACCTGCTGCTGTCATCAGGTTCCCCGCCCTGGCTGCACACACAGTGACTCCAGCCAGAAGAGTCAGCCAGGAAGCTTTCTCACTGTCTGGCCCGTATGTCACACGGGGGCGCTAAGAGCCTGCAGGACACAGGAGAGAGAGCGCTGGGGAGAGGGTTTATACTCCCTCTGTCCCCACAGCCCCAAGAGGATCACAGCTCTTGGCTTTGTGTAAACCCCTGAGAGGCCTTGCCTCTGACCCTTGCAGCCAAGGGGAGGGTCTGGGCCCATCTGCTTCTGTCCTCCACCATGAGGGCCTTTGCATGTGTGTGGGGACACCCTCACCTGCCCTCAGAATATGAAGCAAATCACCAGAGTTCCCGACTAGGACACGGCAGCCCTGCGTCCCAGCCAGCTGGCTCTGTCCAAACTTCCCCTCTTCCCACATCCCCTAAGGATAGGAGACATACGGGGATCAGCCAGGTCCAAGTGGAGTCCCAGGCCCCTTCCTGGCACAGCTGAACTCTGACCTCTCATTGCCTGGATAGCCCCGAGCTCCCCCTGGGGTGTCTGCTTGGGCTACCCATGGGGCTGAGAGGGGAGAATTAGCACCAATCCCCCCCTCTTATCACCCCACCCCTCTTGCCCAGCCCAGATGCACTATCCTTCATCTCCTCTGGCCACCCACTGCAGGGCACCCTCACAGGCCCGGCACCTCCCTCTACAGTGCCCCCTCCTGAACACTCCTCCTGCGTCCAGGTGTCCAGATCAAACTCAGCGTTTCTTCTCAGACCAACTGCCCCCAGCCCTTGCTGTATGTGTATGCGAGTGTGCACATGCATTACCACTGCATGTACATGAGTGTGTACACATGTGCACTTGAGTGTGTGTGCACATGCCTGTATAGCGTCTGCCATAGTGTGCACACTCATGTGTGTATATGTATATATGTGCGTTCACATCAGCATGTGTGGCAGAGAGGGGGCTGACACGACTTCAGTATCCCCTTCCCTTCCAGGCCCCTGCCCAAAGAGCTAGAGGCCCTGGCCTATGGCTCTGGGGGACCCTCTTGTTCTCACCCCCTGGGCCCAGCTAAGCCCTGCACTGAATGGGACTGTAGGCTTGGGCAGGGTCCTGCCTCAGCTGCCCCACTCCCACACTATGTGGGAGGGGCCCCCAGTGGTGCTTGCTCTTCTCAGGCTGTTCTGGCATGTCCCAAAGACCCACAAGGAGCTATTCTTCCACTGAGGTGACAGGAACTTCCTGATCTGTAGCCCTGGACCCCAGCCAGGGGCCATCGAGGTACCACTGGGGTCACCAGCTCCAAAGGGCACCCTTCCACTCTATCTTCCCCCATCAACTGTTAGTGTCCCATGTGCAGGGTCACATATGCAGCCATAGCACCCAGCTCTGGGCCTGGTGCAGTGAACTGCTAGCACATGCCAGGACACTTACAGTGGGAGGGTGATCCCTCTCTGACCCCCAGAAGCAGTGCCCAGGTTGTGAGCAGGGTAGGAGCCCAGGTTAGCCCACGTTAGAGCAGAAGCCCCCCACCCCTGCAGCCGTCCACACCTGTAGTCTCTCTCCCAGACCTATTTTATGGATTATAAAAAGAGATTTTCAATTAATTGAATTCCAGGGAGATTTATTTTCAATGTTATTAATAAATTCTAATGCCACCTATAACTTTCAAGTGCCAGTTAATTAACTTGCAATTTGTGCCTTGTAAATCACAAATTAAATACTTTTCAGGTAGGGGCTGGTAAACCTAATGAGCTGGTGCGTCCCAGCACAGCTGATGGGCGTGCGGCCTGGGCAAGTGAGAACTGGTCTTCTGGGTCCTTGTCTGTAAAAAGGATCACAGAACCTGCCTCCTGAACCCTCAGATACCTAGGGTGATGCTATTTCTATTTAAGATAGACAAAATGAAGAGGCCCTGTGATGGTTAACTTTGTCACCTTGCCTGGGCCATGGGGTGCCCAGACATTTAGTCAAACATGAATCTGGGAGTGTCTGGGTGAAGTCAATATTAGAATTGGTGGACTCAGTGAGGCAGGTGGCCCTTCCCAGTGTGGCTGGGCCTCATCCAACCCACTGACAGCCTGAATAGAACAGAAGTGGGGCTGGGAGACAGCTCCTCACTGCTTGGTCTGGGGCATTGGATTCTTCCTGCCCCGTAAGAGCCAGACGCTTACGGGGTCTTGAGTCTGCTGACTTTTGGACCAGACCTTATATCATTGGCTCTCCTGGGTCACACCAGTTTGCCAACTTCAGATGTGGAGACTTCTCAGCCTCCATAATTGTGTGAGCCAATTCTTCATAGTAAATCTCTATGCCTCCCTCCCACACACACACACATGCACACCCTATTGCCTCTGTTTTTCTAAAGATAATCTAACATAGGTCCTGAGTGAGAATTTGGGACAACAGCTCTGAATGACTGTACTAAAAATGACTAGAAACCACAATTTTGTAGATTGTGGTAAGAAGTTAACATACATTCAGTGGCTTAAGATAGAGACTTTTTCTCTCACACTTCTGGAGACTGGAGTCTGACATCAAGGAGCTGGTACGGCCATGTCCCTCTGGAGGCTCCAGAGGAGAATCCACTCCTCATCCTGTCCAGTTTTAGGAGGCTCCAGGCATCCCTCCTCTTGTGGCGGCGTCCCTCTCAACTCTGCCTCCACCTCTGCATGGCCTTATGCTCTATGTCTTTTCCACAATCAACTTTAGAATATTTTTATCACTCCCCTAAAAGAACCCCAAACACTTTAGCAATGTTAAAGGAATCCTCCCATCTCCCCTAACCCTATGCAGCCGCTAATCTGCTTTCCATCTCTGCTGATCTGTTCTAGACGTGTCAGAGAAATGGTATCATGGGATGTGGGGTCTTCTGTGACGGGCCTCCTGCACTTAGCATGAGGCTGTCATGGCTCGTCCGTGCTGCGGCATGTGTCAGTGCTCCATGTCTCCTCACGGCTGAATAGGAGCTTGTGCTCTTAACCATGACCATGATGAGGGAGGCCCCTGGCAACTCTGAAAGCTATTCTGCAGGCTCAGCATATTCTGGAAGTCTCAGCCCAACCCTTAGGACTTGGGCATAGTGTCTCTCACCTCCCTCATGCTCTGGGGAGTCCTGTGACGCTGGGCACCAGTTGGTCAGCTAGAACATCAGCTTCAGGCTGGTCTCATTTGTGCCCATGGGGGTTTAATTCATGGAGGTTTCTGGGAGACAATACAGAGAGGTAATGCCATTACAGAAGTTTATTACTTACACAGGAGTAGAGGCATGCCATGCCACACTACACCATGTCACTCAGGGCCCCGTCAGAGTACCAGGGTTGGCCAACAGGCAGAGGGAGTGAGGGGTAAACCTAGGCCAGAGCCTTTACTGGAGTTTCTGTGGGTGACAGGACTGGCTATTAATGGTTAGAAGTGATAGAAGTAAACAGTTTAGAATTGGCTAGTTTGAGTCATTCCAGTGTGCCTTGGACTGTAGAGGTAGATCTTTACTTGCCTGGTGTAGATGGGATGGGTCAGGACAAGGAAAAGTATGAGCTTGGAGTGCAAGAGTTAAATAAAGGGACAGTGGGGGAGTAGACTCAGGCACCCTCCTGACCAATCCTTTTGCTGTCCCCAAGAGCTGGCTAGCCCTGGGAGGGGCAGTTTCCTCCTAGACAGCAAGATTTTAAAGATGTCAAAACAGCATAAGATACAGAAAAATTAAAAACCCGATGAAAACACTTCCATATGAAGTGGGGCTGTTATGCCCTCACATGGGGAAGAGCTTCCTGACCTTGCTAATGCCTTGGCACAGAGAGAACAGGATAACACCTGCAAGCGCTATGGCACATGTACATTGCTGCCCCTGCAGAACACGCCTCCCATGGGGTCTCGCCCTGTGCCAGCAGCACCCTGGAAGCCTATAAAGGCCAACATCTGAGTCACTTGGGACCCATTCAGAGCACAGTGTGAGAGGCTCTGATCAGGTATCAGGACCTGCATCCAAAAGATGCTCTTGGGTTTGTTTTGGAGAGCACCCTCTTCTGTCCCAGGGCTTGCCTGCAGGGCCCAGTCTTGATGCAGTCACGTCCTCGCCAAGATTTCTTCACCCAAAGGGTTCCTACAACCTGTGTACACCACACGGTATTTACTGACTTGCATTTTCAAATACTCCTAACCACGTCGCAGTCCTAGCTTTCCTTGGGTCGCTGGGAATGCAGCAGCCCCAGCAAGGGAAGGGACAGCCCATCTCGATCCATCCCTCAGGTTGGACATGGCCTCATCAGGGGTCAGATAATGGGACCAGCTCTGGCTTAGTGCCAGGTTCACTGCCCAGCAGTGCAAGGTAGATGGGGAACACCCCCATGCTCTGCCCCATGCCTGCCCCACCCAGCCCAGGCCAATTCAACAGGTCTATAGGGAGCAGACTGGCCTCTACCTCCAAGGGGATGGTGACAAGGATACAGCGAAGGTGGCAAAGGAAGACAGGGAATGGGGGGGACACAGAGAGAAGCACTCAGTCTACCAGAGGGAAGACGTCCTCTCCTGGGAGAGGACACAGTAGAAGTTGACCAGGTGAAGGAGGAGGTAGGAAAAGTCCAGGGAGGTGCCAGCATGTGCAAAGGCCTGCTGGGATGAAAAGAGGAGAAGCACTGGAAGTTGTTGCAGGCAGGGGCTGGGGAAGATGTGGTGTGCGCTCATTGTAAGGCTGCAAGGATCTCAGGGACCTCAAGGCTAGGGGCTGGAGTAGGGGCACACACCAAGAGTACAGTACTGAATCTGAGTCAGCAGCAGCAGGAGGCTGCTCATTCCCACGAGACGAGCTCTGTGTGCTTCATGTCCATCCCTCCTCTCCTGGCCATCTATCATTCTGTCTCTGGTCTCATAGCTTCTGTCTGTTCACAACTTCTGCTTCTTTATACCATGGCCTGTCATGACCTTCTCCTGTAGCAGGTGGCTTTGCAGTTAACTGATATTCAAATTGGCTGTCAAGCATCTTCACTATCTCCCCAGACTACCAAACAGGATCTCTGAGACCTCCCTAAAGGTAGGCATCTTAGTCAGCTCAAGCTGCTATAACAATTATACTACAGACTGGGGCAGGGGGGGCCGGGAAGTCCAAGATTAAGGCACCAGCAGAGCCAGTTCCTAGTGAGGGCTCTCTATCTTGTTTACAGACAGCTGCCTTCTCATTGTGTCCTCACATGGTGGAGAGAAAGAGAGAAAGAAAGCTCTGTTGTGTTTCTTCTTGTAATCCGATCATGAGGGCTATACTCTCATCTAAACACAATCACCTCCCACCTTCAAATACCATCACACTGGGATTTCAGGTTTTAATATATGGATTTTGGACATGCAGTCCATAGCCTTCTTCTCTGTGTGAAGACAAGGGCCAACTCTGGTCTTGTCTCTCCCTGGCCTGGACACAGATATTTGAGGAGGATTCCAGGGAACTAAGACCAGAAGCCTCGAGGCAAAAAGTATAGGGTTTTTTTCCTCTTGATGACAGAAACTGCAACCCCCAGAAGGAAAGGGCTATTTAGGGTCCTCAGCTAGACTCCTGATGAGCAATCAGTCACTGCTTCGTTTTATACTAAAGCTGCATTTTCAAACATGACCATCCCACATCCACCCTCCAGCTATTAAAGGACTTTGGTGATGTCCTTCCAGCTTCTCAGGGGAAAACCACTGTCTACTTTCTCATTGCCCACTCCACCCCCACCGTGCTCATATCACCCTGGCAGGTCCAGACTGGTCATGATAGGACCTTGGCCTTAGTTACTCTTTTGCATGATGGCTATAAAGAAAGCATTAGAAAAAATAAAACCAAAAGGTGCATTTTAATTAGCAAAGCTGTGCAGTGAGACTAGACTGAACTTTGCCAGACACCAGCCCTCCACTTTATGAACACAAATGCTTTTAATGTAGCCCCATTGCCATGGTGATCACCACATCTCAGCTTACTAAGGTGGCATCTCAAATCTGTGGGGAAGGGACAGGTTATTCAATAAACGATGCTGGGACATTTGGCTAGATATTTGGAAAGAAATAAAATTAGCACTTTCCTTCACTCTGTATCTCAATATGAATTCCAGAAGATTTAGAGAATTAAATGTGAAAAAGGGGAATCATAAAAAAGACAAATATTTAACTTGGGGTGAGTAATGACTTTTTAAACATAAAAGTAGTAGAAAATGATGAAGAACTTAATACATAAAATTTAAACCTCTTTATGTTTTAAAAAATGATTTATTTAAATTTATTAGAAAATTACAAATAAGTATAAAATAGTTGCAATACAAATAAGAAAAGAGTTAATATCTCTAATATATAAAAAGTGATTACAAATCAATAAAAATGAGCATCCCAATAGAAAAAGTCAATAAGAAATGTTCAAAAGAATAAATTAAAATATGCAATAAACACATTTTTAATGTTCAGTTTCATGAGTAATCAAAGAAGTGCTCATTAAAAAATCAATGAAATTTTCCCCTATCAGATTCTCAAAAAAGTATTTAAAATTACAGTACTCAATCTTGTTGAGTGGAGTGAAATTGAGTATTCCTGTTTATCTCACATGTGAAGGTATAAATTGTATAAAATTTCTAGAAAAAAATAACTTTATTCCACAAGAGCTTTTAAATTGTTTATACTATTAACCTGGTACTTTCACTCCAAAGAGATCCTAAAGAGATGCCCAGAATTTAAGCTAAAATTCTGAATACAATGATATTCATTGTTAAGCGTTTAACAGAAATTTATAATTCAGTCAAACACTTGGGTGTGGTTAACTAAATTATGGTACATAAATATGATGAAATGTATAGTCATTAAAATAATATTTTGAATAATTTTAATGGCATGGAAATATGTCTATGATATAATGTTAAGTGGAAAAAAGTATATCAGTTGAGGTTCCTAGCTGCTAGCAATAAAAATCCACTCTGGCTGGCTGGGAAAAGTAGAAAAAGAATTCCTTGGAAGAAAATTGTAAGGCTTGAAATTGACAGGAACAAGGGAAAACTGAACTGAGAAAGAAAGAAAGTAGAGAGAGAAAGAAGGGTAGAGAGAGAGAGAGAACAAGAAAAATAGAAACAGGAAAGGGAAGGAAGGAAGGAAGGAAGGAAGGAAGGAAGGAAGGAAGGAAGGAAGGAAATATCAATCATAAGGTATATTTGTGATACAAAAGTATTGTATGATGCTGAGTGTAGTTGGAATTGGCTATGCAGAAATAACAAATCCATCCTGGGATCTCAGTGATAAAACTCATGGAAATGTCTCCTTCTTACTCACACAAAGTAAGTACTATATATACTAAGTCAGGTAGCTGTTCACTGTCCTGCAGTCCTGCCATCCAGAGAATGTAGCTTCTGAGATTGCTACAGCAGAGAGACTCGGATAAAGAAGGTTTCATGGGAGATATACAGTCATCTCTGCTCACAGTCCATTGATCACAACTAGTCAGATGATCTCAACCTCACTGCAATGGAGGCCCAAGTATAAAAGGACATAAGTCAGTTGGGGCTCCTACATGAAACACATGGCATGCTTAAATTAGGATAATCTGAGGAAGATTTTATTTCAAGGAGGCTATTTTTAAAGGTGTGGCTGGGGCATAGAAGAACCAGAAGGGAGAGTGTATTAATAGTGAGCTAGAGCTAGTTACAACCCAAAGGCATGAGGGTCAGATTGCATTTTTAAAATCTCAACTATATACTGTTTTTAAGAAGCACATTTTGAATAAAGGAATATAGAAGATTTGAGCATATAATTTTCCAACTTGACCCAATAGACAATATATAGAACACACACCTACCAATTGCATAATATATGTTCTTTTAATGCAGGACACATGTCAGGAGGCTGAGGCAGGTGGATCACTTGAGCCCAGGAGTTTGAGGCTCCAGTGAGCCATGATGATACCACTGCATTCTAGCCCAACCAACAGAGTGATACTTATCTCAAAAATAAACAAATAAAGTGCACGTGGAGCATTTTCTAAAATAGACCATATGCTTATCCATAAATCTACACAAATTTCAAATGATTAAAATCATCGAGTATGTTTTTTGACTACAATGAAATTAAATCAGAAAGCAATAACAAAAAATGAATAAGTATCCAAACTCTTGGAAAAAATCCACACTTTTTTTTTTTTTTTTTTTTTTTTTGAGACAGAGTCTCACTTTGTCACCCTCAGTAGAGTGCCATGGCATCACAGCTCACAGCAACCTCCAGCTCTTGGGCTTACGTGATTCTCTTGCCTCAGCCTCCAGAGTAGCTGGGACTACAGGTGCCTGCCACTATGCCCGGTCATTTTTTGTTGCAGTTTGGCTGGGGCCGGGTTTGAACTGGCCATCCTTGGTATGTGGGGCCAGCGTCTTACTCACTGAGCCACAGGCGTCGCCCCTACACTCTTTTTGACAATCCAATAGGACAAAACCAAATCACAA
>CAUYPK010146019.1:0-17540 GCA_963574355.1 Loris lydekkerianus
AAAATGTGGAAACAGCCTAAATGCCCACCAACCCAGGAATGGATTAACAAGCTGTGGTATATGTACACCATGGAATACTATTCAGCCATTAAAAAAAATGGAGACTTTACAGCCTTTGTATTAACCTGGATGGAAGTGGAACACATTATTCTTAGTAAAGCATCACAAGAATGCAGAAGCATGAATCCTATGTACTCAACTTTGATATGAGGACAATTAATGACATGGTGGGGGTGGGGAAGGGGAGAGCAGAGAGAGGAGGGAGGGAGGGGTGGGGAAAGGAAGAGCAGAGAGAGGTAGGAGCAAGGGGGTGGGGTCTTGGTGTGTGCCACACCTTTTGGGGCAAGACACGATTATAAGAGGGTCTTTACCTAACAAATGCAATCAGTGTAACCTGGTTTCTTATACCCTCAATGAATCCCCAACAAAATTTAAAAACAATAAAAAACTGCACTTCCTATCCCTTTCCCCGCCTTTTTCTGTAGGAATTAGCACCATCTGAAACACCATACACTGGTTTCATTCACTGCTCCCTACCATGTTTGGTTCACTGCTGGGGCCCTGCACTTAGAACTTCACCTGGGTCAGGCTGAATTGTTTTCAAATGTGTTGTGTGCCCTCGTGTTGGACTAAGAGCACCTGGGGAGCAGCCTCTGCCCCAGCCTCAGGGGTTCCTGCTAAGAAAGGCCACACCCACAAAGCTTTTTGGGTCACTTGACAGCAGGAAGTGTCACTCAGGGCAAATTTGTCAGTCTTGTAAGACACATATCCAGCCATAGATGACCACCTATAATGACCACAGCAGGCATAATGTCTGCCAGTTCGCAGCCTTCTCTGAATTCCCAGCACCACGCTCAGGACATACCCCAGTGGATGACTTGCAGTGGATGGTCAGAGGCAGCTCTCCAGACAGGCAACCTGCTCTGGCAGCCCAGCTGCCTCCAACCTTGCTGAGCTTGTACCCATAAAATGTATGTGTGCTTCTAAATTACAGTTGGCCTTTTTTTTTTTTTTTTTTTGAGACAGAGTCTCACTATGTCACCCGTGGTAGAGTGCTCTGGCATCACAGCTCACAGCAACCTCAAACTTTTGGGCTTAAGTGATTCTTTTATCTCAGCCTTCTGAGTAGCTGGGACTACAGGAGGTGCCCGCCACAACACCCAGCTATTTTTTTTTGTTGTAGTTGTCATTGTTGTGTTTAGCAGGCCTGGGCTGGGTTTGAACCCCCCACTCCCGGTGTTATGTGGCCAGCACCCTAACCACTGAGCTATGGGCACCAAGCCTACAGTTGATCTTTGAACAATGGATGAACTGCTTAGGTTCATCCTATACAGATGAACAGGTTCATCTGTTCATCCTTATAAACAGATTTTCTTTTCTTTGGGGACGGGGGGGGGGCGGGGGGGCGGGGGATGGAATCTCACTGTTACCTTGGGGTCAAGTGCAGTGGTGTCCTAGTTTCACAGCAACCTCAAACTCTTGGCCTCAAGCCATTCTCATGCCTCAGCCTCCCAAGTAGCTGGGACTACAAGAGCCTGCCATAATACCCTCTATTTTTATAGAGATGGGTGTTTTATTATTAGTGAGGCAGGTCTTGAACTCCTGAGCTCAAGCAATCTGCCCACCTTGACCTCCCAGAATGCTGTACAGATTTTTTCCCCCATAAACTGGAAAACTTTTTTGGAGATTTTTGGCAATTTGAAAAAATCTTGGAGATGAACTATACTCAATATTACTAATGACCAAGTAGGGAAATGAAGATTCAAACCATATTATCACCTTGTACCCATTAGCATAGCTACTCTCAAAACCTAGAAAATAAGTGTTGGCAAGATTGCATTGAAATTGAAACCCTTATGCACTACTGGTGGGAAGATAAAATGGTATCACCACTGTGGAAAACAGTATGGTGGCTGGTTAGGCCACATACATAGGGGCTAGCGGGTTCCAACCTGGCCCGGGCCTGCTAAATGACACAATAGCTGGGCATTGTGGCAGGTGCCTATAGTCTCAGCTACTAGGGAGACTGAGGCAAGAGAATCGCGTAAGCCCAAGAGTTTGAGGTTGCTGTGAGTTATGATGTCACAGCATTCTACTGAGGTCAACATAGTGAGACTGTGTCTCAAAAAAACAAAAGAAAAAAAACACCAGTATGGTGGTTCCTGAAAAAACTGAACATAGAATTACCATTAAATATAGAAATTACCTTACTGGGTATATATCCAAATGAACTGAAAGCAGGGTCTCAAAAAGGTATGTAGTATTTGTACACTCTTGTCCATAGCTGCATTATTCACAATAACCAAGAGGGGGAAGCAGCCTGTGTTGTTCACCAACAGATGAATGGAAAAACAAAACATGGTATTAACAAAGGGTTTTTCAGCCTTAAAAAGAAAATTCTGACATGCTACCATATGGATGAGCCTTAAGGACTTCATGCTAAGATAACCTGGTCAGAAAGACATACTGTGATTCCATCCATGAGCTATCTGGTCAAAATCACACAATAGAACGGTGGATGCCATGGTGAGGGGTGGAGGGGATGGGGAGTTTCAGGTTCACAAAATTGAAAAAGTTCTAGAGATCTGCTGCACAAATATGAGAAAGCACTTACCACTACTGAACTGCAAACTTAAAATCAGTTAACATGTAAATGTTATGTGTATTCTACAACTAAAACAATTCAGTGAGTACAGCCCTCCAGAGAAAAACAAGTTAAGGAAACTTGTGCCCTATAATAGGGTAGTTACAAAAGATAAATTATTTACTTTTTGCCACATTGCAGTGCACTATCTTTGAAGCGGCCTGTCTCAAAGGCCAAAGCACCCAGAGAGGTTCGGTGTCCCAGGCCTCCACAAGTCCCTAACAAGCCACCCTCCACCCCAGCTTGAAAATTCACAGAAAGGACCACTTCACTCACTTTTCTAATCGAATTTTATTCCAGAGCAAATGGTGTTACAACAAGGCTAACTTTAAACAGCACATTTCCTCACAGGGAACAGCTCCATCTTCTTTCAACCCTCTGACCCAGCTTTGAGTTTGGCATCACTACAGACTTTTAAGGAACACAGAACAAAGTCTTGGAGCCAGGCCAGAAGTGGTGAATGACTCAGCCAGCTCCTCAGTGTGCCCCAGGGTGGGAGCCAAGGACTGCAGTCCGTGCAGAGTGGGAACCCTGACTGAAGTGCGGGGCAGTGTGATCCCAGCAGTGTCCTCATTGTCCCGCTCTACTTATGGTCATCTCCTACAACACAGTGCAGGACTCTGACAAGAAGTCAGTAGGTGGCGGCCACAGACAAGACACAGGGATACCCTGAACCTCCCTGCTGTGTCCTCACCCCAATCCACACCCCACCTACTGAACTACCAGGCAAGCACAGTTCTGCCAAGGCCATGGCTGCTCAACCTGAGGGCTCGGTCAGTGTTCAGGGGTTATCCTGAAGAGGCCAAAACTAGTCCCTGGAGCGCCAAAAGCAGCCCATACTGGCTGTGGCCCCCATGTGCTCGGCATGGTGCTGAGCACTCAGCACTGCACAGGGCACGGCCACATGCTTGCCTAAGGTCTCAAGCTAAGTGGCAAGCAAAGATGGGGCTTACAGTTCTGTGTAACCTGAGCTCTTGGTTCCCCCAATACCTCAAAATTGCTCCTTAAGAAACAAGGAAACAAAACCTTTTCAGAAATTAGAAGAAAACCCAACAGCCATAGTGATCATCAGAGCTGAGAGGCCAGCATATGAGGCTCAGGGACCCAGCACAGCTGACAACGCCCTGCCCCATTCCCAGGGGACATGTGGAGGCTGCTCCCCTTAGAGATCAGTGGCCGTACTCTTAATAAATAAATAAAAGTCAGGCCCATTTCTGCACAGGGGCCATGAAATTCCAACCATTGTCTTATTTCCCAGGCTTTTGGTTAACAGAGCGTAGTGCTGGGTGGACAGGGGACATCTGATTTGGGCCCAAACAAATATAAGCTTTCTTACCCAAAGCTTATCTGCTTTCCATCCTTCCTGACTTCTGATACCAAGTACATGAAGGGGCCAGCTCCCTATTATTCCATCATAGCCTAGCAGAGAAGTAAAAGGCCACCCAGAACACCAAGTTCCCACAATGGCTGTAGGAACCTGAAAATGACTCTGGAGGAAGAGGTAGGTGACACAACATGAACAGAACTTTACCAAGTCACTGAGTTAAGGGAACCCCAGGATACTGACACCCCATCCAACACCCGAGGCGGGGGGCATTATCCTTTTTTAAATAGCACAGCCTATGACTCAGGTCATTTGGGGTAGGGAAAGCCAGTGACAACCTGGGACAGTCTGGTGGGTCCCAGGAAATAGTCTACCTGACTTCTCCATGGAACTTAGAAAGTGCTATTAGCAAAACCACAGATGTCAGGAGACACAACCAACAGATTATCCTAACGCCTCTGGCCCTGGGGCCAGCTGGCTGTATCCTACCCTGCCCAGGTAGAAGCACCCAGGGCTCTCCTGTCAGTATCCACCCCACACACACACTGGGAAGGGCAGCCGAAGAGCTCCCTGTCCTCTCACTCCCTTTCGGCCTGGTCCTATGTCTGCCTCCCTCCTCCACCGCTGCCCAGGGCCAGGTCCTCAGGCCAGTACTGGTCCTCCATGTACTGCTCCATGTCTGTGCTGCTGTCAAGCTCTCTGTCCTCGGGGTGGCCCCAAGAACGGCTGGCCTCCTGCTGTTCCCACTGCACTTCCACCAGCCGGTAGAGCTCCATGGCTGTTGTGGCATCTTCCACAGAGGAGTGCCCGTGCTGGCCCACCTGTGGATGAGAGCCGGCACACATCATTGCCTGCAGTCCTGGTGAGAGGGATGTCAACTCCTACCCGAGGATGGGGGTGAAAGAAGAGTTGGGGCCTCAGCTGTACCATAAGAAATCTAGCTTCTCTAAGCCTGTTTTCCTTGAATGTAAGAAATACTAAACACCATCTCTTGCTCCGCAGGCTTGAAGAAAAGGTGAACAATGAATGTGACAGAGGGTAGAAGAAGTACAGGCTCCCTCCGCTTACAGGCTCTGACTGGTTGAAGGAGATGGGGGACCATGTTACAGGGACGTGGGGACAGAGCCTGGACTTAGGGGGGGCAGACCTAGAAACGATCAGGCTGGGAGAATGTGGCCCCGGCAGTACACACTGGGGAAGAAGACTGGAAACAGCCAGGGCTGCCTGTGCCAGGGCAGTACTTTATGTAAGGTCCTTGGACTGGGGCAGGGAGAGCGACAAGGAAGCTGGAGGCATAGCCCATAGCCCTGCCCAAGGACCACTTGGCTTGGAGGCCACCCCATCCCAACTGCTCTCATCCCACACACCTGGATCTTCTTGTGCAGTAGCTGCAGGGCCAGGTCCTTCAGAGAGACCCGGGCCCGGGTGTGGGGGCCTGGTGGGCTGAGGAGGTTTGGAACGTAGGTGGTATCCCGGGTCTGGCTCCGAGGGTGGACGTACTTGAGGGCCTGGAAGTCATTGTGCAGTGCGTGCCCTACCACCACCTTGCCCTTCAGGAGCTTAAGGATCTGTAAGTGGAGAGAGGAGTCAGGAAGGCCCCACTGTCAGGCTGGCAGGATAAACCCCAAGTTCCCTGGCCAAGAGTTGCACGGATCCCTCTGAAACAGTGGTTCTCAACCTTCCTAATGCTGCAACCCTTTAATACAATTCATGAAGTAGCAACGAAAATAATTTTATGGTTGGGGGTCACCACAATATCAACTGTATTAAAGGGTGGCAGCATTAGGAAGGTTGAGAACCACTGCTCTGGAGGAACAGAGGACCATGAGCTCCATGGTGCACATGCTGCCCCAGGTTTGAACCCACACCCTTCCACTGAGGTCCCCTGCACCTGTAGGGGACTCACAACAGCAATCCACAGGGTGGCTGGAGGATTACAGGAGGTCCCAGAGGGACGAAGCCTACTAGCTACCGGACACAAGCAACTCTGGTGGCTCAGGCTCAGGATGTCACCAGCCTTCCCCCACCACCCAGCTCCTCATGCTGCAGGTCTCAGCTCTACTGTCATCCCCTCTGGACGCCTCCACCATCTATGTTAGGACCCTTTCCTCAGCAGAGTCATCACATTTTCTAAGTGCATATGACCTGGCTACCCCCACCCCTGCTGTAAGCTCCACGTGCAGGGACCATATTTGACTTCGTTAGTGATACTCCAATGACAGCACTTATTGATAATAATTTATCGATCCAGAAGGTGATTAATAAAAACCTGTTGAGTGAAGTCAACAGAACCATGCTTGGCACAGGTAGACACACCTTAAGTGGCAGCTCTTATTAGTATTAAGGGACACAGTCTCTGTCTTCCAGATTCTGTCCCTTTGTGCTCTGCATACCCACTAATCCTTCTTACCTTCTAAGTCCGCTTTCTTGCTCAGCTGGCACATTCCTCACACTCCATAGGAGGCCATGTCCAGGGCCATGGGCCCACTCCCTCCCCCAAGCCCTCCCCCACTCCCTGTTAGCTGGCCTTGGGCTCTCCTTATCACCAGCTGCTGGTCTCCAACTCCTACCCCTGCTGGCAGCATACAGTTTACTGCTAAGCTCAGCTTTTGTAGCAGATGAGTAAGATACGTTAAGACTTTATGATAGGGACATGACACACTGGTCACATGCCAAACTCCCTTCCCACCAACCCTAAGAGACCAAGCACGCTGGCTCAGAGCCTGGACAAAAAGTGGCCCTGCTCTCCGATGCACCACCTGCCAGGTCCACAGAAGGGACCACAGACACTTCTCCCCCCATTCTTTCTATTCCTGACTAGTCTGCTTGATAAATAATCTCCAAGTCATTTCAGAGGAATAATTAGGCCCTAATATTATGTGAAAAAGTAGGACACATGATGATACATATCATGATTTCCCAAACTTGCCAAACTACAAGAATCCAGAATTATTAAGAAGTAGTTTTGTTATGATGCTTGTTTTGAAAATGCACATTGTTCCATGCAATTGATTTATTAGGACATAATTTGAGAATAAAGCATATTTCACCTTAGCTTAGGTATGATTTCATCCTTGGGAAGTATTGAGTAAATCCAGACAACTACCCCCAGCTGACCTGAGCCAAGTGGGAACACACAACACACACATAACCCCAGACTTTACCCAGCAACCTCAGAACACTCATGCAACGAGGCATCCCTACCCCCACCTGGCACTTCCACTGTCTGACTTCAGGTAACTCTCGTTCCACAACCTCACAGTTACTCAGACTGCAGCCATTTTGACTCTCGCTTCCACAAGCAAATGTCAGGTCCTTTTAAAGCTAATATGCCACACTTACTGGTGTGCTCTGCATTTCTTAGCCATTTAACATGTACAACATTGTGCCACCATTTTTATTAGGTTTCTACCTTTTTTTTTAGAGACAGAGTTTCACTTTGTCACCCTCGGTAGAGTGCCATGGTGTCACAGCTCACAGCAACCTCAAGCTCTTGGGCTTAGGTGATTCTCTTGCTTCAGCCTCCCAAGTAGCTAGGACCACAGGCGCCTGCCACAAAGCCCAGCTATTTTGTTGCAGTTTGGCTGGGGCCAGGTTTGAACCCTCCACCCTTGGTATATGGGGCTGGTGCCCTACTCACTGAGCCACAGGTGCCGCCCGGCTTCTACCTTTTTATATTTAGAGTGTCACCAACAAAGTCTCTTAAGTGTGGCCCCCTTACCTTATTGCCCCTTCAGCCCTGTGATTTTATGGTGCCAGTCTGCTGAGTACAAGTTTTAGGAAATCAGAACTCTCCCCAAACCTACAGACCTACTGGATCAATCTCCAAGGAGAAATCTGGGGATAAGGACACTAATTGTTATTATAACAAGGTTTTAGGTGTGTCCTATGGTGAAGCACATTTGGCAGTACTTGGTATGTGAGTGTGGTCCCAACTACTAATTAATTTTCAAAGCACTGAAAAACAAGAAAATATGCCAAAACATTAACACCGGAAGGTGACATGACTATGGGCCTTACAAATTTTATACAGACATGGAAAATTTTATAACAGAAAATAAAATTTTAAATGTTAGCTGTTTATCACCTGACAGTTGGCACAGTCTTTCTATCATCATCTTGTGTTAACGCCTCAGCAATCCTCATCCGGAGGTAGTCGACATTTTTATCCACCCTATTTTATAGAGGAGGAACCTGCTATTTGGAGCAGTCAACTGACTTCTCGGGTTTCCTCCCCACAGGGGCAAAGTGGCAACTCTTCCAGGGCTGCTTGCCCCAGCCCACCACACCTTCCAAACAAAACCCCAACCCTGCCCTCACCTCTTTCTGGGCCACCTGGAAGGGGATGGCCTTGCGCATGTGCTGCCGAGTGATGCCGCTCCAGCGAGTGCGGTAGTCAACGATGGGCATCTCAGGCCGGATGTATTTGTCATAGAGGACATCACCGTGGTAACTCACCACGGAGCAGCGGGCCAGCTCGCTCACCCGCCCTCGGGGGCCTGTGCCTACCATCTCACAGTCCATAGCCACGTACTTGCTGGGCAAGGGCCCTGAGGCTTCCCTGGGGACAGGACTTCTGCCACACTGGGGGTTGTCAGACTCAGGCCTTGGATGCTGCTTCCTGCTGCTGGCAGCGACCCCCGACGAGGTGGGCAGTGGGGAGGCCCCTGGCTCTGGAGGCATGCTCAGCAGCCCCTGCTCCTGCAGCAAGGCCTTCCGGGCCATGAACCGCTGATGCTGTCGGCTCCCCGTCTTGCACCGTCTCCGAAGGACATCCTTAGCATTCAGGCTGGCAAAGGTAGAGCATAGGCACTGGGCAGACTCAGGGGCTTCCCCAGGTACCATCCCACTCAGTCCACTGCTTGGGGCAAGGGAAGCCAGGTAGATAATCTCTCAGCTGGGCAGCAGCCTGGAGAGAGAACACACAGGTGAGGAGTGTGCCAGGTCACCTCTCTGCGGTGCTCCACTGTGGGGCTGCAACAGAGCGCTGCATTGTAGCTCAGGGCTCTTAGGCTGGCCAGGGCCCACTGCACTAATAACTGCACTCCTGACCATAAACACCACATGCAGGTCACTATTGTGCTACATGACTCGCTCTATCTTCCCAGCTGAGATAGGGTACTGGTAGGCACTGCTTTAGGTACTGCCTTGGACACTGCTGCAGCACGGCCTACTTGAGTCAAGAAGTCTGAGTTTGAAACTGCCTTCATCAAAACCGGATGGCAGCAGGGCAAGTTCCAACGGGTTAGAACCAAGATGGTGGAGGAACACCATCCCTTCCCTGAATATTCCTCTCCTCATTTAACCTAGTAAGTCTTGTTTAATAGGAAGACAAATAGGAACCAGGGGCCAGTTCTCTTCTGCAAGGAGAACATGCCTCTGCTCTGTCTGTGGAGTAGACAATCTTTAGTTTCCGAATAAATCTCACTTCCATGTTACACTGTTAGGTTGCTCCTGAGATTTTTTTTTTTAGAGACAGAGTCTTTTTTTGTCGCCCTCGTAGAGGGCTGTGGAATCACAGCTCACAGCAACCTCCAGCTCTTGGGCTTTAGGCAATTCTCTTGCCCCAGCCTCCCGAGTAGCTGGGGCTACAGGCGCCCGCCACAACGCCCAGCTATTTTTTTTGTTGCAGTTTGGCCGGGGCTGGGTTTGAACCCACCACCTTTGGTAAATGGGGCCGGCGCCCTACCCACTAAGCCATAGGCGCCACCCATTCCTGAGTTCATTCTTGCACGAAGCTAAGGACCCACTTAAGACTTCTACTTCTCCCAACATTGGAAGCCACTTTTCTATATGGCAATGACCTCAACAAAGTATTACTGCCATTTTATAGGTAAGACCTCTGAGGCACAGAGAATAACAGACTTGCTCAACTAGTTAGTAAGAGACAAAGGTTGCTCCAAATTCATCCAGGTTTTTATGAAAGATTAGAAAAAATAAAAATAAAAAGAGAGAGAGACAAAGGTTGAAACAAACCCAGAGTTCATACTCTCAACCTCACTTTTGAGAAAGTTATGGTTATAAGAAAATAAAGGTAACCGAAACTGTATACCCCTCAAAAAATCCCTTTATGAAATATGAAGGCATAGATCCTCAAAGAACCTGGAGAAAAAATTTCACAGGCCACTCACAATAGTTGTAGTTTTTGTTATGTGTTAACCAATCAGGCAATTTATTTAAATGACCTTGTAATTCACTCAACATAACAGCATCTACAAACATCTGAAAGTCCTGATCTAAAAAGCACCCGGGCAGATTTTTGTGGTGCCCTCCCACCCAGCTGACCAGAGCTCTCCTGATTGTGGGATGAGAAGATGCTCACGCACACCACTGCTTCAGCTGTGCTGTGCATGGGGGCCTGCAAAGCCCATATAATAAGCCCATCACCCAACAGCAGAGGCCACCCTTGGGAAAATCTCCTCTCACTTGTTATGCCAAGCCAGTCTATAGTTTTTAACAGTCCAAAACCCCAGAGCTTTGAAGTCCTGCAGAGCAGGCTTAACCCCACTCTTCCTGAGTTACCCTCACTTGCTGAGTCTTAGTTTCTCCAGTGTGCAAAATGGTCCTAGCATTTCCCTTCCTGAGTGAAGAGGAAATGATACAGCTGGGATCTGGATACGTTATCCATAGCAGAGGGCTCAGTAACTATCTGCTCCCTTCCCCCAAAAGAGGTTAAGACTCTTGCCTATGGTTGGTAACCAGCTCTTCCCAGGCCAGAGCAGCCTCTGCCTAGACTCTCCCCTCTCCTAATCACAGGCCTTCCCCAGCCTCCCTTTCCACCTACACCCCTGCTGCCCTTTCAGACATCAGCTAGCGTTCAAAACAGCCCCTACTGGAACATCTTATCCCACATTGGCTTGCATCAGGCCAAAGCCACACTGAAGCTCTCTGAGTTTCCACTGTGCCAGGTGGGGAGGGAATCCTAGATTCCAAGTTTAGTCTCACCACAGAGAACGAAAAGCACAGTTGGATCAGAGGTGCCAGCAGCAAGGCAGAGCAGTCTGGACAACAGTTTTCCCTGGAGGCTTCCCTGAAGAGGCTAAGTCTTTGTGAATGCAAAATAGTGACCCCACCTCCCAAATGGAAGGGAGAGAAATCAGTGGCCACAGGACAAAGGACTGAAAAAGGAGTAACTCAGGGTCAGAGAAGAGCCACCCCCCATGTTGCTTACAGCTGAAGGCACTGCTCCCTTCTTTGTACCACTTCATCCTCTGCCCCCAACTCTGGTGGCCCTTCCACAAACCACCTCTATCCCAAGCTGGTGTCCTCAGACAGGTTTCCACTGGTCAAGTGAGTTTAGAGCTGCAGAGGCACCTAGGAAGGTCACTGAGATATCCCACAGTAGCCCAGACCCAAGATATTGACAGTCTAGCTGGGAAGCAAAGAAAATGCACTCCTCTGTACTCTTATAGCACAGAGGACTCTAATTTACCTACAGTACAATTCTGGGCTCTCTGAAGGCAGAGACAGAGCCTTGATTATCTCTGTCCCTTCCCCAACAGCCAGCAAGAAGCTGGCACCCAGCCATGTCCTCCTCATGAACTAGGCCTGCTGTGTGCCAGACTGTAGGGATTACAAAGCCAGAGTGACCATCCCCAGGGATTCCTGGTTCCACGAAGAAAGGTGAGTAGTCAGAAAACTGTCTGCCTCCTTGGGGTCTGCTCAGGATAGGAATGATGGACTAAGGGAAAAGACACCAACTTGGTTCAGACAGGTTCTGGGACAGGAAGAAGCGCTGGGCTAAAAATAGCAGGCACAAAGCCCAGAAGACAAAGCATGTCCACTGAATAACTGATGGGCAAGGAGATAGCGGTGAGGAAACAGGTGGAGGGGAGAGCCAGGGAAAGCCAGGGAGAACTGCTCCTGGGTGGTGGGTACAAGTCTGGACTTAATCCAGAGATGGATGTGGAAGGATCAACAAGTTATAGGGAAAGGGTGAAAGGATGAAAACTCCCTTGCAGGAAGAGCTCTGGAGAACTCAGCAGTAGCAGCAAAGATTAAGAGAAATGGGAAGGGAGTGAGGGGTAAAGTGAAGCATCAGGTTTGGTGGTGTTAGCAGGAGGACTCCCAGTACCCTGGGCCAGGGTGAGGCACCAGTGACACATCCTGACTCATCCACTCTACTTACTCATCCTATCCCTCCTCAAGACATCCTCCCCTTATTAACAAGTCACATCTTAGTGGCTCCAGTCTGTAATCCTAGCACTCTATGAGGCCCAGGCAGAAGGATCACTTATCCCAGCCTGAGCAAGAGTAAGACCCTGCCTTTACTAAAAAGCAGAAAAATTAGCTGGGTGCCTGTGGTCCCAGCTACTCTGGAGGCTGAAACAGATGGTTCACTTGAATTCAGGAGTTTGAGGTTGCTGTGAGTTAGATTGATGCCATGGCACTCTAGCCTGGGCAAGAGAGTGAGACTCTGTCTCAAAAAAACCAGTAAAACTTAAAACTGAAAAATTCAGAACCTCAAGTTGTCTCAGCCCAGCAGTGGGAGAACAAAGCCTAAGACAACCAATGCTGATCCCTCTAATAACTGGGGACAAAAGGGAGGCTTTCTCTTCTCACAGGCCCTTCTCAGAGACTACGGCCAGGGTAAGGTTGAGTGGCTTTCCTGACTCTGCTGGGAAAGTTTTAAAGCCAGAAATTGCTGGGTGTGGTGGCTCACTCCTGTAATTCTAGAACTTTGTGGAGGTGGAGAGAAGACTTGGGGTCCCAAGTGACAGTGGGTGGGGGGAGGGCTAGAAATTAGGTTCCCTGAGAAAGGGTCTCTGTGGCCAATTGTTTTGTGACATAAAAGCAGCCCTTTTTCATATTCCCTGAACTTGCTGACAAGTCAGAACCAATTATCAAGGGCACACCTTCGCCATCTTGGGGACCCAGATGGAGCTCAGGGAAGCTGGGGAAGCTTTGCTCAAACAGCACAACCCTTTCAACAAGGACAATGACAAATTTCTTACCCCAGCCTGGACCCAAGCTGTGGGGTCACCACACCAGACACCAGGCTTTCAGGTAAGAGTTCCTGGCCTAAAGGAAGAGTCCCAGCAGCGCAGTTCACGGTACAAAGACCCCAAAGGAACCACGAAGTCAGAATCGCCAGTGGTCAGGGCCACCACCCCGCTGGCCGATTAGGAAAGCAGTAAGGACCCTACTCCAGCATTAAACAGGCAGATGGCCTGGGGCAAGTCACTGTCCCTTCGCCATAAACCGAGGGCTTTGAATCAGGTCAGGGCTTCCCAAAAATAGTTAATTACCAGAAACAAGACGGCTTTTCTGTTAAAAAGCCGATTTTCGGACCCACCCTGACACCGCCTTAACTGCCATTCTAGGCAATGGGGCCCCAGAATCTGTATTTTTTAAAACACGCGACACCCCACACACACACTCAAGCCACGATTCTGCTAATCGCCCAAATTTGAGAAAACACGTCTCGATAAGGTGTCCTGGGGTACTAAATAAGTTGAAAGGACAAAAGTCCGCGGAGAGCCCCGCACGCCCTCTCCCTCGCCCCAGCCAGCGTCCTCCGAGCGCGAGGGACGGCCTGACCTCACTGGGAAGGATCGGCGTTGGTTACCCACTGGCCGCGGCTGCCGGGCCGAGGACCACAGCCCAACCCCGCCTGATTCTGGTCCCCCAAGCAGACAGGGACGGGGCTGGAGCGGCACCCAGGGCCCGGCCCACACACCTGCCGGCCCGAAGAGCCTGGTTAGCAGAGCCGCAAGCCAACGATCGCCACGGCTCGGCACACGCTGAACTAGCCCGCCCGACCCTGCAGTCCCGGAGCAGGGTCAGGGAGCAAAGCCCCGGAGCTCACCAGAAACACCTCGCCTCTTCCGGCCCGCACGTGGGGTCCAGACTGCGGGCGGCTAGCACTTGCCGAGGCAAGCCCGGATCCGGCTGCCCGTCTATTGGCTTACGGGACAGCAGTGCCCGCCTCTGGACTCCTTTGATTGGCTGAGCCTGCCTCGGTGCTGGTAGGCGGGCGAGAGCACAAGGGGAAGGGCTCTTGCAAGGGGCGTGGCGTGTGCGCGTGGTGGCTTTTTCCCTGGGGAAATTTTAAAGAGGCCGGGAACCCAGGGTCTGGGGTCGGGGGTTGGGGGTTGGAGTGAGGAGCGAGGCTTCCTGCCCGCTCTGCCGGCTCCCACCCCACCCATCTTCAGTTCTTCCCGCTCCCTGGATCAGCAGTGGGCGTCTGTGAGCTTCTTACCACCAAAGGCTGAAAATCAGAGTACACTCTGGTCTCCAGAATGGGAACAGTGACCCCTGCCTTCTTGGGGGTTATTCTGAGTATTCAGTAGGCACTAGATAAAGATTTTAAAAGTCAGATTTCCTCCTTCGGCGCTACTATTGTTTTTTTTTTTTTTTTTTTTTTTAATTTGAGACAGTCTTACTTTGTTACCCTCGATAGAGTATGGTGGCATCATAGCTCACAGCAGCCTCGAACTCTTGAAGAGTCCTCTTGCTTCAGCCTCCCGAGTAGCTGGGACTACAGACGCCCGTCACAAGGCCTGGCTATTTGTAGAGACGGGAGTCTCACTCTTGCTCAGGCTGGTCTGGAACTCCAAAGCTCAGGCATCTTGCTGTGAACTAAGATGCCATGGCACTCTACCCAGAGTGACAAATTAAGACTATGTCTAAAAAAAAAAAGGAAGAAAAAAAAGAAAGAAACGTTGCATATAATAATAAATAATTATAAATCACACAGTAAATGTGAACCGCTTACTATTCTTGCTATTACCATGTTTTAGTGCATTGCCTATTACCCTGCTGCTGCATAAGGAACTCAAGGTGTTTAGTGCTTAATCTGTGTAACCCAGTGCCAAGCCTGCAGAATGAACTTAACACCTAGGAGTAAAGTATTGCAAAAGATTAATTTAAAAAGTAGAGACGTAGGCTGGCAGGTGTAGTGGCTTGCACCAGTAATCCTAGCACTCTGGAAGGCCAAGGTGGACGATTGCTTGAGCTCAGAAGTTCAAGACCAGCCTGATCAAGAGCTAGACGCTGTGTCTAAAAATAGCCGGAGTGTTGTGTCAGGTGCCTGTGGTCCCAGCTACTAGGAAAGCTGAGACAAGAGGATTGCTTGAGCCTAAGAGTTTGAGGTTGCTGTGAGCTAAGATGACACAGCACTCTACCCAGCATGACAAAGTAAGACTATGTCTCAAAACAAACAAACAAAAAAAAAAAAAAAAAAAAAGAGAGAGAGAGAAAGAAAGAAAGAAAGAAAGAAAAGAAAAGAAAAAAGAATGTTGTACATAGACAGCGCCCATAGGGTGCCAGCCAATACACCCAGGGTGGCAAGTTCAAACCTTGCCCAGGCCAGCTAAACAACAACTACCACGAAAAAATGGCTGGTGTTCTGGCAGGCACCTATAGTCATAGCTACATGGGAGGCTGAGGCAAGCAAATCACTTAAGCCCAAGAATTAGAGGTTGACGGGAGCTGTGATGCCACAGCACTGTCCTGAGGGTGACATAGTGAGACTCTGAGAAAGAAAGAAAGAAAAGAAAAGAAAAGAGGCTTGGTGCCTGTGGCTCAAGCGGCTAAGGCTTCAGCCACATACACCCTGAGCTGGTGGGTTCAAATCCAGCCCAGACCCGTCAAACAACAATGACAGCTGTAACCAAAAAATAGCCGGGCATTGTGGCAGGTGCCTGTGTAGTCCCAGCTACTTGGGTGGAGGAGGCAGGAGAATCGCTGTAGCCCAGGAGTTGGAGGTTGCTGTGAGCTGTGGTGCCACAGCACTCTACCCAGGGTGACAACTTGAGGCTCTGTCTCAAAAAAAAAAAAAAAGAAAAGAAAAGAAAGAAAGAAGTGCATAATATTAAATTTAAAAGATCCAGATTTAGTAAGGGGAGATTTTTATTTCAGGGGTGAAGCAGGGGTGGTAAGGGAGAACACTTTGGCCATAAAATCTATTCTATAAGCTCTCAAGAGTTAGGCAAAAAGGATTTTTCTTTTTTAGGGAAGAGTTAACCAGGCCATACAAAACAGTGTGGTGAAGTTGAAAGGAGCAGGAGGGACCGGAAGAGACAGCAGATCAGAGAATGTTTTGTCCTGAGGCTAACCTATTCTCAAGAGTGCTGTTAAGAGGGGATTTGTGCTTGTTTAGGCAAAGGATGGACCAAAATCCTGGGGAAGGACAAAAAGCTTAACCAAAATTTGGTTACAAGCCACTTAAGTGATCAATGAGCCAAGCAGTTCAGCTAATCCCTTATGAGAAAAAGAATGGGAATTTGGAGTGTCAGTATCTGGCCTTGTCTATTTCTCCTTATGACCGTGCTTCCAAAGCAAAAGTCCATTGTACTTCCACATAAGCCTGCAGCAAAGAGGAAGGGGATGACAATGAACACAAAAGTAGAAATAAGAAAGCTTTCTAAGAAAGGCCAGAGGCCCTCACTGGGAAAGGATTAGGCTTTAGTTGCTGAACTGTCGGAACAATTATTAATGTAAAGGATAAAATGAGAATAGTGGCACATGCAAAAGGCAGTGCTCCAATGAAACCATCAATTATTACTAAGCAGTATAGTGGATTAATCATTGAAATGGAAAGATTATTTTTGATTGGTTGGAAAGATCAAAATAAGTATAACATTCCCATTAGCCTAGCTTTGCTGCAACATTAGATGAATGTTAACCTTTAATATTCTGCTTTGAAGGTGGCGCCTGTAGCCCAGTGGGTAGGGCGCCAGTCACATACACAGAGGCTGGTGGTTTGAACCCAGCCCAAGCCAGCTAAAACAACAATGAGAACTACAACAACAACAACAAATAGTAGGGCATTGTGGTGGGTGCTTGTAGCCCCAGCTGCTTGGGAGGCTGAGGCAAGAGAATTGATTGAGCCCAAGACTTTGAGGTTGCTGTGAGCTGTGATGCCATAGTACTCTACCCAGGGTGACTCTGTTTCAAAAAAAAAAATTCTGTTTTGAAATTTCATCTATCTCCTATCTAAACTGTGAGTTGTTTTTATGTTCTGTTTGAATTAAAAGTACACAATAGTTTCTGTAACTTATTATAGTACAGAAATATTATCATTATTATTACAGTATTATACTATCCTGTATTATTATTATCACATATGAGCCATTATAGTGCATTAATATTATTATTACCACATATACACTTTTCATCGGGGATCTAAGTTACATACATCCTAAAGACATTCTCAGGAACATACTTTGTCCATAACCTGGGCACTGCTTGTAATTGCAAACTGAATCTAAGGCCAAACAAACCAATGGTTAAATCATGCCTGCAGGCCATAGATTTACTTAACAGATTAGGCCAAGTCCAGGTTTCCTGAGCTTGTGTATCTTCTGGCTATGGTTATGCACATTGTCTCAGAATAACTTTTAAAAATTATTTTACGGGCGGCGACTGTGGCTCAGTGAGTAGGGCGCCGGCCCCATATGCCAAGGGTGGCAGGTTCAAGCCCAGCCCTGGCCAAACTGCAACAAAAAAATAGCCGGGCGTTGTGGCGGGTGCCTGTAGTCCCAGCTACTCGGGAGGCTGAGGCAAGAGAATCGCTTAAGCCCAGGAGCTGGAGGTTGCTGTGAGCTGTGTGATGCCACGGCACTCTAC